>JAODAL010010505.1:0-104807 GCA_025379985.1 Phyllomedusa bahiana | reverse complement strand
TCCCTAGAAAGTGATTACATTTCCAAATAACCCTACAAGGGCAGGTAAATAATTTCCCCAGATCATGATTCTTACCTACTATCATAAAAATAACTTGTACTAACTTCTTCTATTGCCACCGTTCCAGCACCAACAGATCTCTCATGAGGTCGCCAACTGTTTGACATCACTGGCCTCAGCAGTCACTGCTCACATGTATGGCACACGACCACTGAGGCCAGTGATTGGCTCAAAGTCATGTGAATGAATGGGACATCAATGCTCAGCAGCTTGGGGAGGAAACCAGAGCTTTGTTGTCACTTTTAGGCTATGTTCACACGGCTTAACTGCGGGACGTAATTACGCGCCGCAATTACGCCGTGTGGACGGGGGCGGGGCGGGGGAGTGAGCGGCAGGCCGGCACTTCGCCGGCCCATTGACTTACATTACCAGCGGCGCGTATACGCCACTGGTAATTCACATGTCACTTATCTCCCCGCCCGGCGGATTCGCCGAGCAGGGAGAGGAGACATAATCCATAGTTCTCTATGAGAACTGTGGATTACCGTAATGAATGGGCCGTTTTCAGCCCGTAATTTGCGCACTTCGGCGCGTAATTACGGACCGAAATACGGCCCATTTTAAGTCGTGTGAACATGTCCTTACTGTTCATTTCTAAAGGTGATAAGTTATATTTTGCTGCCCTATGAAGCCAATATGTCACAAGAAATTCCACACCTTGTACACCATTTTAATGGTGTACAGTTTAATGAGCAGTTTAATGAGCCAGGCTTGGGGAGATGTGACTGCTCGGCAATTTATAGAGAAACAACATAGATTAACCCCTTACCGCATCTGGACTTATGGATACGTCCTAATGCTGGTAAGGGGCTTTTTAGTGGATTGAGCAGCGATCCCACTACACCAGGCATCCTCAAACTGCGGCCTTCCCGCTGTTGGGAAACTACAACTCCCATCATTCCCACTGTTATAGATTATATAAATGCATGATAGGAGTTGTAGTTTCCCAACAGCCGGAGGGCTGCAGTTTGAGGATGCCTGCGCTACAAAGTCGGCGGGTGCCGGCTACTAATTGCAGCTAACACCCACCAGTAACAGCATGGGATGGAGCCGACTCCATCACGGGCTGTTTAACCCTTTAGACACCGTGTCAACCATGGCCACGGAATCTTAATGAATGAGAGACAGTTCTGTGCACCGTTCCTCACTCCAATTGGGGCCCCCGCGGCAAGATTTCAGGGCCCTGATCGGTTGGCAGCTGGAAGCTTGATGAAGGCCGGAAGTAGTAAAACTGCCATATATGTACACCCTATTGCATTGTATTGTATGAAGGTGGATTCAAAGTTACAGTAAAAAAAAAAAAAAAAGTTTAAAAGTATAAAAAAAAATATTAAAACTTCAAATCATCCCCTTTTGCCATTTTACAAATAAAGTAAAATAATAAAAAAAGTTACACATATTTGTTATCGCTGCATCCGAAAAAGTTTGATCTATTAAAACGTAACATAATTTATCCCGTACGCTGAACATTGTAGAAGAAAAAAAATTCCAAACGCCAAAATTTAGTTTTTTTTTGTCATTACACATCCCCTAAAAATTGGAATAAAAGTGATTTAAAAAGTTGCATGCGGGGCGTGGCTAGCCATGTGAAGGAGCAGACGTGTTAGGCTATGTTCACACGGTGTATTTGCAGGGCGTAATTACGCCCCGCAATTACGCCGTGTGGACAGGGGCGGGAGCGGGGGAGTGAGCGGGGGGCCGGCACTTCGCCGGCCCATAGACAATCACTGCTAGCGGCGCGTATACGCCGCTAGAAAGTGACATGTCAATGATCTCCCCGCCCGGCGGCTTCGCCGGGCGGGAAGAGGGGACGTAATCCATAGTTCTCTATGAGAACTGTGAATTACCGTAATGAATGGGCCGTTTTCGGCCCGTAATTGGCGCACTTCGGCGCGTAATTACGGACCGAAATACGGCCCATTTTAAGCCGTGTGAACATGCCTTTAGAGTGGAGCTCCGTCAGAGACTGACCAAAATCAACACCTACAGCCTTTAAAATGAGTAGTAGACGCTCCAAAAGGGCACCCAAGAAGCTTAAGCTGCCTGCTACAAGCGAGTGGACCCTGTCCAACTACTTCTCTCCGATAGCGGATCTGGAGGACAACTTTCCGCCTTCCCGCGCCTCGATCTCGGGGCCGCCATCTTGCCCGCGTGATCCAGCACCAAGCCAAAGCAGCGCCAGTCGTCCAAAGCTCCAAGCACTGCCGGGAAGCTTGAACCGCCGCAGGACAGACCACACAGGAGCCAGCGCTCTCTACCAGCCGCTCCATCTCCCGGACCTGGCCTCCCGCTCCGACAAGGGAAGAAGGTGAGCACTGACCCGTCTCCGCAGACGCAGGCAATAGAGAAGGCGCCGTGCCGCACGAGTCCGCGACCGACACAGCCGGGAGCCGGCGCTCACTGCCAGCCACTCCGCCTCGCTGTTTCGACTCCGCGCTGCGACGGATGATGGAGACTACCGCCGGCTCACCCTCGTGGGACCTGGAGAAGGCGCCGCAACTCACGCAGCCATGGCGGACACTGGCGGGAACCGGCGCTCTACCTCAACTTCGCCGTCCTCTTGCTCCGGCCCCCGCTCCAACGAGAGACAGGGCCAAACGCCGAGCCGACTGTACAGGCCGCAGATAGAGGAGAGGGCCCCGCGGCACAGGCAGCCATACCGACATTAGGGGGACTCCGGGCCCCGCAACAAGGGAGACCCGACGTCGGGCAGAAGCAGGTACAGCTCCCCCCGGGCTGCCAGGCCTGCCCGCCTCGCCCTCGGTCCATGCAGCGGGCAATGGGAACAGAGGGGGGAATCCCTCATCATGGGGAAATGGGGAAATAAAAAGAGGAGAAGCGCATCAACCTGCAAAGCAATGAACCCGATCCCATCCCAAACGCAGGGCCCTCCCCCTATCTCTACCTCCATCTCTCCTGGGTTTAGTGGCAGCGGAGCCATTAAGCTCCCGGGGCAGGGACAACATCAGGAGACATGCCCTACTTTGCTCCTTAAAAATGCCCCCATTGTCACACCAGGCAAAGGGTTTTGATACCTGGGCACAGACTCTACTACCTCAGGCGCCACGCACGTCCACAAGGTCTAGTCTGCAGTCCAACCCTCATTCTCCTCAGAGGGGAGGGTACTGAACCCAGTTTCCGCCGCTCCTACTGGCCCCTGATACCCTGGGAATGCATCCCGGGGCCAAACCCATTGGGACTCTGCTCAGCCCGGCAGGCCAGCTGTGGCGTTCAAATCGTCCTCCCCATCTTGGGGTGCTGCTCAGGGGACCCATGGCAACCCCTACTCTTATGACTCCCGCCTCCAGTAGCCTATATAACAACGTAGAAACTGTGGGCCTGCTCCCTCCTGAGGAAGCCATTCATACTCTGGCAGCACATCCTGAACTCAGAGCGCTCCTCTCTCTGATCCCCACTAAACGAGATATCCAGCGGATGACGCACGATCTTAAACCAATTTGGGAAAGACGGGATTTTTCTCCCGGGTGGAAAAGATCAAAACAGCCCTTCAAGAGCGGGTCAAGCAAGTTGAAAACCATCAAACATCTACAGCTCCGCTATTTCTCGCCCTGCAGGCTTCTGTGGGGGAGCAGCAGGTTTGTTTTGGGCCTCTCTGGCGGTTCATATGGACGATCTTGAGAACCGTTGCAGAACGAAACAAACATCAGAATACGGGGCATGCCAGAGTCTGTTACAACAGGGAAGGATCCCTACTCTCACAAAGGCCTTTAACTACGTCCTTGGCAGACCAGAAGAAACCGAAATTGAATTTGATCGTGCGCATAGAGCGCTCCGCCCGCAGAGCCAGGACCCTGATAGACCCAGGGACATTATTTGCAGAGTACACAGGTACACGCTTAAGGAAGAGATCATGCGAAAGGCGCGACTCATGCGAAGCGTTGCATTCAATGGTATGCAACTGGATCTGTTTCCCGGATCTCTCACGCAGGACCTACGACTCCGCACATCTGTTAAACCTTTTGCTGGGATTCTACAGGATAGAGGTTTATCCCGTATCGCTGGGCTTCCCCTCTCCATCCAAGTCCGTTATAGGGACAAGTCATTGTCAAATTTCGCTCACCTTTGGAACTCCCGCCTTCCTTCTGCCTTAAAAACTTCCTGAGATGGCGCTCCCGGACTGGGAGGACATACTAAAATGGGACCCGGTTCCTCCCCAGAGTCTGCCAACTTCGCAGCGGCCTCGCTCTCGGGATGAGACTGCCCCGAGACCCCAAAGATCCCGGCGCAGGCCGAGCAGCCCGACATTCTCTCCGACCAAGAGGCCCCCACATCGCTGAAATCTCAATTTCTGTCTTCATGCTGGGGCACTGGCAGTGTCCGGTTGACACACTCGCTCCTAGTCCCCTGAGTGGTTGACCCTAGGAACCCTAGGGATTTGAGACTGGCCTACTATCTGCCGTTCTCCCTCCTCAAAGCTTTTAACATTAGTAGATTAATATATAGTTGGCCTGCTTTTTGGGTGACTTTCTTCCTCATGTCATAATGAGTCTACTCATTGTACTGTTTACTACCATCTAGCTATTGTTTGGGTTGATTCATATTGGATGGGCGCTGGAGGGGTTTGACTGGTCGGCACATGCCTGTTTTGAGGTGCTGAGTTGTCTCCCTATCCAGCGCTCAGGTCCTTTTCTCTGACGTCTCCAGGTGTCATGCTTTACCTCCCTCTTTTCCGTTTTTTCTTTTTTTTTTTCGCATATGTGTTTGATACCCCATATTGAGGTCATGTCCCGCCCCCCCGGGATATATGGCCGGCCTATATTCTCGCCTGGCCTTCGCAGTTCTATGTCTGCGTTATGTGAGGTATTGGCCTCTGTGTTTTAGGCCTTTTCATTTGATTTTGTTAAACTCCTTTAACTTTGTTAATTATGCTTGGTCGGTTCTTTTTCCCCTTTCTGTGGCCTTTTTTTGGGGTTGGGGTCTTCATACGGTCCCTTTTTTAAATTCCTAAATGGTTGCATACGGGTAAACACCCCTTTAAAAGGGTAAAGGGGATTCAACACCCCCGAAAAAACACTCACAAATTCTTTATCCCCTTTCACAAGAGGGGTCTCTTTACTTTTTTTGTGTACAGGAGACTAAAACCTTTTGAGCAGCACATAAGGGCTTCCGCAAAAAGGTACTTCCCTGCCTGGTCCCAAAAAGCATAACTCCTCGCAAAAACAAAGGGAAAGGGGGCGATTTTTTTTCCCCCAAGTCGTTGCCGGTTCAGATCCTAGATGTTCTTCCGACACTACCCCGCTATCTGTTCATTAAGTGCCCCAACCAGGGGGGCATCTAACGTTTTGCCAATATCTATCCCCCAAACACCGGCCCCCTAAACTTTCTTTTCAAAAACCCCTTTGGGAAGTTTTTCAGGGATTTTGGGCCCAGGGACAACTGATTCTTGTGGCGTTTTAAATTTTACCCTTTTTAAACCCATTGTTGGACACCTCGAGGGGACAAACCCCCCTATTTCGGCCCCACTCCCTGAGAAAAGGGTCCGAAAAATTTTTCCCAAAGACATACTTTTTGGGATGTTTGGCGTCTCCTCCACCGGGACGACGGGATTAAACTTTTTTTCTCACACCCGCAAAAAGATTGTAGCAGGAAAGATTTTATACCCCCCTTTCCCCCCTCCTACTCCCCCAAAGAAATCCCATGTCTATAGGGAAAACATTCTACATTGGGAAACATGCCCCGCCCACTCCCGGATTTCCTCCCCCGAATTATAGCAAACCCCCCTTTACGTGGAAATTAAATGAGTCCCTTTTTGACCGACTCTGTTTGCATGTCGACTTGAAAAGTGTATTGACGCTTTACTTCTTTTGCTTTTTTATGCCCCCACTCCATCTCAACAAAATGGGAACCCTTCTCAAAAGGGGTTTTTTACTTTGGTTTTCCTCTTTTAAAACATGGGGCTCAACTTAAAAAAAAAAGAGGTCCCAAACAACGTGCCTCTTGTACAGAAGCTGCCTTCCCTTAAAGGCGACCCCCCCAAGTCGAGGGCCTGGAGTCGGATATTAGGGACCTGATATGCCCCTCGACATGAAATACTTCATTGATGGAACACAAGCAAAAACGCTACCGACAGCTTTTTTCCCCCGTTCCTTCTATACATGGGGGTAAAAAGGGCCCGGGAGATATCTAGCACCGCCCCCGGATAAACGGGGCCCCCCTTGTTAACCCCCCTATTAAAAGTCCAATGGTTTGCCTGGTAAACCTTACCAGAGACACCTTCGAATTCTCTAATATTACAATGGCCCCTATAATCCCCTTCCCCCGGGGGCAAATTCCGAACAGAGGGGCTTTCGAGCGCGTACGGGTCGTTTTTTCTTTTCCAAAAAAAGTTCTAACCCCTTCCCCTTTATTTCCCCCAAACCCTCGCCTCTCTGGAAAGGGGCCATTCGGTCCCCGGGAAAAGCTTTGAATTTCATTTTCAGCCTCCCTGCCGGGAAAAGCCCCCCCAAGGCTAACTGCTGCTTTCTTTTAAAACTTTTGCCCGACCGAGCCCCACAAACCCCCCTGTTTTGGGATTTTTTTAAAGCCCGTCTCCGAAGGGCAGGCTTTGACCCTGCCCTTTTTCAGGCTTTTTATAAAAAGTTATCCCAAAAAAAGGGGGAAAGGGTCCCCTTGTGCCCCAGCTACCCCTTTGATCTCCCTCCCCTTAATTCCGACGGGTAAGCTCTTTTCAAAAAGAATTTCTCTGCGTCTTAGCCCCCCTTTTTAGATTCACTGATACAATTTGGGTTTAGGGTTTGGGGATGCCCCCAGAGAGGCGAGGGATAACACCCTAAAAAATTCACCCTACCCCGCATGTTCAAAACTTCAAAACTTCCCTGTGTTTTCCCGTCTTTTAGACCCGAAAAGGCCCTTTGATCGTTTTAGATTGGACATTTTTATGGGGAAATGTTGGGGGCGGGCTGGGGTTTGGGCCGACATGATGGGAAACCGGCATAACAGCTCCCTTTTTCATGCACCTCGTGCCAAATCCAATTAATTGGGGGGCCTCCCCCCCTTTTTGTGATCCTAATGGTACCGGCAGGGAAAGTCCTTTGTCTCCTTTACTTTTAAAATTTTTGGGAATGGGAAAATTTTTTTCAGGCTATAAGGGGAGTGATTCAATACGGGGTTTTCCGTGTCCCCCGGGCCCAAAAGGTGAAGGGGGTTCGGCATTTGGGGGACACTTGCTACTGTTACCTCCGAGCCTATGGAGTCAAAAGTAAACTGCAATCAGAGCTTGCAGCTATTTGGGGGGAAACCCTTTGTCGCATAAATTTAATATGACCCAAAAGTAAAAGCTTTGAGTCTGGAAAAATTTCAGACGTTCTTGAGGCAAAAATGAGTCCTCCTTCCCCCCCTCCTGGTCTCCCTTCCCTTTAAAAAATATGGGTGTCATATCCTGCCCAAAAAGGATAGGGTTTTTGAAACTTAACATACACCGATCCTTAACACGAACAGCGGGGACCCCCTTTAAGTTGGGGGTAAGGGGAAAGGGCTTCAGTTGGATAGGGCGTTTTCAAAATTATCAAAAAGAATGTTCTGCCCGCCTTCTGTACCTGTTTTTAGGCCATACCTAAATTTTAAATCCCTTAAATTTTTTTCAACTCTGGGGCAAATTGAATTTTTAAATTTTTTATGGTTTCCCGGGAAAAGCCCAACTAGCATACTCGATCCTAACGAGACCCAACCCTGAGGGTAGTCCCCGGAGTCGATTGCTAAGGTCTTAACAATCGACTTGAGGCCTTAACAACTGGCTTAACAACCGACGGGAAGTCCGCGGAGTCGATTGCTAACTCTTATCAACTGACCTGAGCTGCGGCCTGAACAACCCGCTTAACGACTGTGAGCGACTTCCCACGCAGTAAATTGAGTCCCCCCGTGCAGGTAATAGGGACCCCCCGTAAGTTATACGTCCGCTAGTAGGTGGTTATATACTTGATATATCTCCCAGTAGGTAGGGTGTGTAGTTTATATGTCCCCCAGCAGGTATATAGGCAGGTTATGGATCCCCCAGTAGGTATATAGGCAAGTTATGGATCCCCCAGCAGGTATATAGGCAGGTTTAGGTCCCCCAGTAGGTATATAGGCAGGTTTAGGTCCCCCAGCAGGTATATAGATAGCTTATAGGCCCCACAGCAGGTATATAGATAGCTTATTTGGCCCCACAGCATGTGTATATTTAGGTAGCTTATAGGCCTCACAGCACATATGTAGGTAGATTATAGCTCTCCCTGCACGTATATAAGTAGATAAAGCCCCCCTCCCTGCCATAATAACAATAGATCATACCCCCTCCCTGCACATATAACAATAGTAACAGCCCCCCTCCCTGCAATATAACAGTAGATAACAGGCCCCCTCCCTGCCATATAACAGTAGATAACAGCCCCCTCCCTGCACATATAACCATAGAAACAGCCCCCTCCCGCACATATAACAGTAGATATTTGCCCCCTCCCTGCACATATAACAGTAGATAACAGCCCCCCTCCTGCATATAACAGTAGATAATAGCCCCCCCTGCACATATAACAGTAGATAATAGCCCCCCTCCCGCACATATAACAGTTGTTAACAGCCCCCTCCCTGCACATATAACAGTAGATAACAGCCCCCCTCCCTGCACATATAACAGTAGATAACAGCCCCCCTCCCTGCAATTTTAACAATAGATAACAGCCCCCCTCTTGCACATATAACAATAGATAACCGCCCCCCTCCCCGCACTATAACAATAGATAATCTGCCCCCCCCCCTGCACATATAACAATAGATAACCAGCCCCCCAGCATGAATACGCTAATTAAAAGTAAAACCCTGACAGCACTTACCTGACCTCGCTCCCCGCCGCTGTCGCTGTCGGTGCTCCCGGTCTTTTCTTCAGCGGCGTGACGTCACCAGGCCGCGCGCGGGCAACGTGATGACGCGCACGCCGCCTGGGCTGTGCACATCCTGTGTGGCCACAGATTACTCCGCGGAGCTCTCTGCTCCGCTGAAGCATCTAACTGTATGTGCGTCCGGCGGACGCACAAACAGTTAGTCCCGCCACCGCTGCCGTCGCCAAGGTCCTAAGCCGCTAAGCCGATAGCTTAGCGACTGGTAGCGGCTTAGGACCCTAACGATCGGCGGCGGCGGCGTATAGCGGCGGCGCCGGGGACTACCTGAGGGCGGTTTAGCTCTCCCGGACCTCCAGGCCTACTATATTGCAGCAACCATGACTAGGGTCTTGGATTCCTTTCATAGTATATCATCCAAACTGTGGGTCCAACTCGAATCTGGGATATATGGAGCCCCGGTGGCAGCTCTGCCCTGGTTACCAATCACATCGATGCCAAAAAAACTCGTCCATAAGATCCCACTAGTGACCCAAACTTCCATTTGGGTTTGCAGAAGGTTTCCTTCTAAAATGACTTTGTTCCAGCCAGGAGGGCCTTGCACACCCATAGTGGGCAACCCAGAGACCCCAGATTCTGTTGCCACAGCTCTGACTCGGTTAATGGGGCATGACCCATCCGCTATGATTTTCAAGTCACTTCTTACTGAGAACGCCCTTAAGACCTACCAAGAACTTGTCGGAGATTTATCAACGACAGGTTTTTCGAGGTTTAACTACTACAGATTGAGGAGCTTATACACAGCATACAGGGTCCAACTCGACCTTCACAGGACCCTTGTGCCTTTTGAAGTGTGGTGCTTGCAGAATTCCACAGGGAAACATGCTCTCTCGAGAGTATATAGTCTTCTACAGCCGTCCAGTGAGGGAGCTTACCCCTTCCAGGCGAGCTGGGAGAGGGAACTGGGGAGGACCTTCACGACGGAAGATTGGGAAAGGGTGTTTTATCTTTCGCACAAATCGTCGGTCTCTGTAAAAGCGCAGGAGCTTAACTACAAAATAGCTACGCGCTGGTACAGAGTTCCGGCTTTACTGCATTCTCTTTACCGAGGAGTGTCTGATATTTGCTGGCGCTGTCAGAGAGAGACTGGCACTATGTCACATATATGGTGGGGCTGTACTGAGATTCAACCCTTTTGGACACAAGTACTAGACCTAATACACTCTATCACCGGGATTAGGTTAGCTAATGATCCGGCTGTGTTGCTCCTCTTCCAGGTACTCCTCCCGACCTCTGCCCTCAGAGCTCATTTGCTCTCATTTCTCATTCTAGCTGCTAAGATGGTCATTCCTCGATTATGGTTATCTGCAACGAGACCGTCTATAATCTCCTGGTTGAAGGAAATCTATGTCCTACAACGAATGGAGGAACTACGCAATGACTCTCCCCATCTGGCTATGCGCCATCTCCAGATTTGGGAAGATTGGCTAGCCTTTTGCCATACGGACCGTTATCTGTCTCTTTGCTGTCAGGACGCTGCGTGCTCTTCTCCTTAGAGGAGTACTACCTATGCCATCAATGAGGGTGATGTACCGATAGGCTTTGAGACCGACCCTACTTTCTATAATTTACTGTTTGTAACTTTCTACTGTTTTAGTTAGTTTTAATTTTAAATCGCACATGTGAATTGAGTATGGATATCCTTTAACGCTCTCAGAGGGATAGTGCTGAGGGGACCCCCCAGAGGCTCCGCCCAGACTGGAATCCACCTTCAAAATGTATTTCTGAAAGATACTGCTGCTGAGATGCCAGGGTCTTGGGGAATACCTGTACTCAATAACATCTGCTCCAATTGTGACTTCTTGCTAACATATTGGCATGTGCAACGTGTATAACTCTAATCTGAAGAATGTTCAAATATGTTTGAATATTTTTGTGTTTACTTTTGTTCTCAATAAAATTCTTCTTTTGAATTTGAAAAAAAAAAAAAGTTGCATGCATTCCAAACTGGTATCAATAATAAGTAAACCTCAGCCCGCAAAAAAATGCCCCTCACTCAAGTCTGTAGGTAGAAGAACAAAAAGGTATTGGTCGCAGAAAATGGTACCACAGCAAAAATGTGAAAAATAGAAAATGGTTGGATTTTTTTTGTGGTACCGAAACATAACAAAAACTGTAAATGTTTGGTACTGCCAGATTCGTATCAACCTGCAGAATACAGTTAACACATAATTTCTACCAACAATTGCACACCGTAAAAATTTTTTGCAGTTTCCCAGTAGATTCTATGGCACTGTGAATGATCAGAAAGTACATCTTGTCCCGCAAAATAAAAGCCCTCATATGTCTTTGTGGATGAAAAAAAGTTATGGCTCTGGGACGACGGGGATGAAAAAATGAATGTGAAAAAAAATAGATTGGTCGTTAAGGGGTTAAAAATTATAAATATGAAACATTATTTTTCTTGTATTGACAGACTGATGTCTTGATATTTAAAGCTCGTATGTAATGATATTTTGGGCATAAGGAGTAAGCTGCACTGGTTTTATTTAGCAACAATTTTTCAAGGTTCCAAAAATATTAATACCCCAAATTATTTGGTAAAGCCTTCAATGCTGAGAATAATGGGCGACATGTATGAATTCCAAAGTGCGTACTTTTTTTTTACTTGGCGCCGACACCAGAGTTCTAAATAGATATTGAAGAGTGTAGAATACGACAGATTTTTGGCACATTACATAGAGCTTAATGGGCCAAACTTTGTATGGGCATACAGTGTAATGCGGCAAACTTGGCGCACTAAGCTCTATGTAATGCGCTAAAAATCTGTTGTATTCTAAACTCTTCTATATCTATTTAGAACTGGGGTGCCGGCGCCAAGTAAAAAAAAAAGTACGCATTCGAATTCATACATGTCGCCCTCTTAAGCCATGTTCACACTGCTTAAAATGGGCCGTATTTCAGTCCGTAATTACGCGCCGAAGTGCGCAAATTACGGCTGGAATATATCCCAGTCATTACGGTAATCCACAGTTCTCATAGAGAACTATGGATTACGTCTCCTCTCCCTGCTCGCACAATACGGCGAGGGGGGGAGATAATTCACATGTCACTTTCTAGCGGCGTATACGCACCGCTAGCAGTGATTCTCTATGGGCCGGCGAGGTGCCGGCCCCCTGCTCCCTCCCCACCCCCGTCCACACGGCGTAATTGTGTGAACATGGCCTGAATGTTTCAATGCTCGGATTATGAGATTCTGAGGCTATGTTCACACGGCGTAATTGCGGGGCGTAATTACGTCCCGCAATTAAGCCGTGTGGACTGGGGCGGGAGCGGGGGAGTGAGCGGGGTCCGGCACTTCACCGGCCCATAGACAATCACTGCTAGCGGCGCGTATACGCCGCTAGAAAGTGACATGTCAATTATCTCCCCACCCGGCGGCTTCGCCAGGCGGGGAGAGGAGACGTAATCCATAGTTCTCTATGAGAACTGTGAATTACCGTAATGAATGGGCCGTTTTCGGCCCGTAATTGGCGCACTTCGTCGGCGCGTAATTACGGACCGAAATACGGCCCATTTTAAACCGTGTGAACATGCCTTGAGAGTGTAGAATACGGCAGATTTTTGGTGCATTACATAGAGTTTAATGCGCCAAGTTTGGCGCATTACACTCTATGCCCATACAAAGTATGGCGCATTAAGCTCTATGTAATGCGCCAAAAATCTTCATACTGTCGTATTCTACACTCTTCTATTTGTATTTAGAACTGTAGTGTCGGTGCCAAGTAAAAAAAAAGTACGCATTCGAATTCATACATGTCGCCAAATGTCTTTATTAAAATTTTACTGAGGTTGGAGAACTAGTTGAAGGATCTTGGACCACACCTCTATGCAAAACATTTCTATTTGCAGGGATGGACTGGCTAACAAGAGCACCAGTGGATCCTCAGGTGGACTCAGGTTCTGAGACAATAATATACCATTAATACTTCTATCAAGGTCCATAAGGTTTAGCAGAATACAGTCTCACTTGGAGTTGGCTTTACAACCAATGAACAGATATCCTATTAAACCCTGCACGTGCGAGTATACTTACAAAAATATTTAAAGATGGACATGCACAGGTCCTCTGTAAATAGCAGATGAGTAAACTTTAAAAAACTTTAAAAAATAGCGGATGAGTACTCAGAATAATTTTATCTGGGGGCCTAAGGAACTTTAGTCTCACACGGTATAGTTCCCTGAAAAATTAGGGCTTGTCCCCAAGGCAGGGTTTTCAGTTGGATTTACAGACGGTTTTCGGATTTGAAAACCGTCTGTAAACCGACTATCAACCTTTTACATTGATTTAAATAGAAAATCCATATAGCAGTCCACACAGCACGGATTTTCCGCCGGACGGTCTTTGACACCGCCGGCTTAACGAAAAACTTAGAACATGTTCATTCTTCCACCAGTTTTCAGGTAGAAGATATACATGTCAGTGGTTGAGGGGGACAGGCGAATCCACAAACCATGGACAGAACCGTCCCCCAAAACCACGTACAAGATGTCAAAATACCTGCCGGATTCTTTAATCAGAATCTGGCCAGTATTTTAATCTGTCATGTGATGCACTCTTAGCTTGTCTTTTTTGGACCACCTTCATTACATAATCTGCTGTCAAAGGATAATAATAATCTTTATTTCTATAGCGCCAACATATTCCGCAGCACTTTACAAATTCAAGGGTAAACATACAGTCATTACACATTAAAAGTACTTACAAATGAGACACAAGGTGTGAGGGCCCTGCTCGTGAGAGCTTACAGGATGGAATCTTAGTTACTTTTTTCCATTCCCCATGGTACTCTACTAGTTTGAATATTATCAATGTTATAGTGTAGCTCTCTATAGTGTCATTTGTTAGTTTCTTATTTCCAGATATTTTACCCTGAAGTTTTTACTACTATTTGTAGGTTAATTTTTTAGCCATTTATTCAATTTGACTGTTATTTATTGGTACATGAATGAATTATTTACACTTTTAAGGACACAAGTCTTTCTACTGATTTTGTTTTGCCATTTTACATTTTTAGTGAGATTGAAATTATCAAGTTCCTTTTTTGTTTTTGTAGCCAATTGTAAAAGATCTCTCTTGACACTATCTTGGAAGATATCCAAAGTATGGGGATGGGGTAAAAATCACTGTTGTGTTTAACAGAACCTAGACAAGGTAAATTAAATTCCCCACCAGATTCACTAGCTAGACTCGTAGATTAAGAATACCCAAATTCTCTTTAAATTACATAAATGTTGAATTAGCTTGTGCAATATTAGAAATCGAACTGGAACCTAAGTTATCAGATACATTTTCAGATTTAGAGGTCGAGTCCTCTACATCTCTTTCTATACCCAAAAAATGACTTTTAAAGGATAATAGCCTCACAAACCTATTAACATTAATAATGGTTTTATATGAATCAAAATGCTTCTTAGGTGAAAAACCTAAACCTTTAATGATATTTGAGAATTGGAGACTATAAAGCTAGAAATGAATCACTGGACAATCTAAAATTTAGTTGCGTTTTATTGTAGTTCTGTGTACCAGACCTTTTCTGCCCATTTACCTGACCACATTGCCTACTGTCTGCCCTGACATTCATACCTGTCCTCAGCCACGTACTTGACGGCCGATTCTGTACTACGCTGCACCCTGGCTGCCACCACAAGCAAGCATAGAAACTTGGTAGTCTCCTGCCACAGCAAGTCCAACCTGCCTTGTGGCAGGCTCTGGTGAATATTGGGACCTTCTTAGACTCCGCTCCCTGACAAGGCTTATACCACCGCTTGCGGGGATACTGTAAATCCACCTTTGCCCTAACGGGTAGGCTCAAAAATTAGTGTGAATCCAGCCTTAAACAGGAGTTGGATTCCAAAAAACTATTTAAATACAT
The DNA here is from genome assembly GCA_025379985.1 of Phyllomedusa bahiana. Taxonomy (NCBI): domain Eukaryota; kingdom Metazoa; phylum Chordata; class Amphibia; order Anura; family Hylidae; genus Phyllomedusa; species Phyllomedusa bahiana. The sequence goes on along the minus strand of JAODAL010010505.1, from coordinate 89,977 downwards.
TTGACATAAAACTCTGGAGGCTTGGGTAATTTATTCACTTTAAATAATCTGTTTGTTTCCCTCCTCTGACTTAAGGATCATAGGGACACTTTGTACTTTAGAGGCTGGCAGAATATGGCCCCCTCTGCAGTTAAGCTTTGGTGGAGTCCTGCTATAAACTCATGTGGCAGTACTTAAAGGGGTTTTCTCATCACAATGATTAGTGTTAAACAAGTAGGCGATGGTAAATAGACCAAATACATTAGACTAAATCACCAAATACATTTCTGTTCTTATTTTGCTCTGTTTAGGAGATAGAGACGATTGTATTATCTGCTTGTATACACAAGCTTTTCTAGGTTACATCTCTCTACTCTCATTGTTCCAGCTACCCTGTGGGAGCGTAGTGACATCACTCCCTGCTGAGTGTTATCCCTAGAACAGAATGTTGTTTATCTATGTTACTGAAAAAAAATGGTACAGCCCACAGATTAGTCTACAGTAATGGTTCCCATAGAGCAACTGTATGGAATAAAGAGTCATGTGACACTTGGTACCCAGGTAATGGTAGTCTATTTAGGATCAGAATGTCTCCAGTATTACCACCGACAGCAGCATCTTATGTCAGTGTCTGTGGCGAAGACACTACACATTCTTCTCTGTCTCATCTTGCTGCTTTGTTTTACTTTTATCTTACCAATGTAACATAATCCATACCAGTTGTGCTGTTTCTTTTTAAACAGTTAATTGTATTAACAGCGCAGTAGGGCATAGAGACACAAAAGTTATAGAAGTAAATCCACACTGTGAAGAAGTTACTGGAATAACCATATTAATAAGAATATGTACTTACCACATAGACGTCATGTAACCCTGTTGGTAACTGAATGCCGGGGTCACATGACTGTTTCCATGTTTAGTCTGTACATTTAGACTGCTAATGCGTTACATGGCACTGATCTGTGGGCCACACCATTTTGCTGTGCAGACGGACTACAGGACTGATATGAGAGATATTTGTGTATAACTTTAAATGCATATATATTGGAAAACTATCATTTTTCAGATTATGATATAGTTTTACCACCTTTAACCCATTCTTATCTTTGCAAATCCCATTGAGAGGCACTTATAAATAAACCTATCCTGGGTCTTTCTAAACCCAAAGATCAGCTCATCCTGTTTATGGTTTTGATGGCCTGGATCACTATTGCAGGAGCATAAAAGAATTCCATTTTCAATTTAGATGAAATAAACATTTTATTATTATTCATTATTTGTAAATGGAAAAATCTAGCATTTACTAAATTAAAATGGGTCTCTTTGAAAGGATGCGATCCCCATTGGTCTTAATGCAAATAACTTTGTTTGATGCTCCTTTTCAGTTGACTTTTGACAAGTAAAAAGGATGAATTTGTGTGATTTTATGCTTGGGGAATTCTTTCCGGTTCAATGAGGAAAATTCTGCCAGAGAGATTAGACAATCTTTTTTTTTTTGCGCCTCCTCCTCCCTCTTCCCCTTTTTATCTATCTCACCAAAGGTATTTATAATACACAAGTCCCTTTCTATGGACTTGTTGCTGTAATTTTGAGAGTTGCAATTTTTTTCTATTTACCATATGTATACATGTAACTATTACTGGGAACCTTTAATTTTGTCTTTTATTGCATGTACTAGCATTTCAATTATAGAACAACTGTTTATATTATCTTTCTGCATGTAGATATGTACTGTTATGTACAGTATGGTCTATTACTATAGCATTCTATCTTTTCATTTGTAATTTATTAGAAAACATTGTCATTTAAATCTTTATTGCAGGCATAGAATTTACATTTTAATACTTCTATCCGACTTATGCCTTAAACATTTATAACAATTCTAAACTTTGGTAATATTTTATTCACTTGTGATAAATCAGACGAACTGTGTTATTGAAAAGCATAGCTAGAAAACCATAGTTGATTGATTAGCAAACTGATCCCTTTTGAGTTTTCCGTGATGCATAGGACTGAAGAAAATTAGATAAGCGTTCCAACATTTATGTTAATCTTTTGTAACCCCAAAAAATAAAAATTAAGGGCTAATTATATATAGAAACAAATGACACCAGCGCTAACTTTTCTATATGTCTCCCAACTAAATGTAGCAACTTTCCAGAAAATAAAATAGCTCAACAATCACTGTTGATTGAAGCAATGGTGAACACCTGATCCAGTGGTTAATCCACAATCAGCTCTTCTACCCTAATCAACTCCGTATCTCACAACTAAAGGTCATTATAAAATACACATAAAAGCACCAAAAATTACAAGAACTCTTGCAACGTACCTAAAAGCTCTTTACATAAAATGCATCCGATCGTATTATATCCACAGCGATCCACTTTACTGACAAAGTAAGGAATGGAACGTTCGTGTTCAAATTAACCAAGCGCTATTATTATTGTATCTTTTGGGATTTATTACTTTTAAGGATTATATAATGCTAGTGAGAATTTAGTAAAACATTTTTTAATATTTTGATAATAAAGATTAAAAGTTTTTATATTTACATCTAATCGCTTTCATCTAAACTGACAGAAAGAAAGGGATGGTAGTTAATGCTAGCTTGGCAATTCCAATGCAGCCCTGATGAAGGAAGCCGTGATTTCTTCCGAAACGCGTTGGTACTTTTATATTGGACAAGCCTCTGTAGTCTAGGTGATGTCACCTTAGTCTGCCAGTTAGTTTTTACGTGTTGGATATCTGAGCGCTGCCGGCCGGAGCGCTTGGTTAATTTGAACACGAACGTTCCATTCCTTACTTTGTCAGTAAAGTGGATCGCTGTGGATATAATACGATCGGATGCATTTTATGGAAAGAGCTTTTAGGTACGTTGCAAGAGTTCTTGTAATTTTTGGTGCTTTTATGTGTATTTTATAATGACCTTTAGTTGTGAGATACGGAGTTGATTAGGGTAGAAGAGCTGATTGTGGATTAACCACTGGATCAGGTGTTCACCATTGCTTCAATCAACAGTGATTGTTGAGCTATTTTATTTTCTGGAAAGTTGCTACATTTAGTTGGGAGACATATAGAAGAGTTAGCGCTGGTGTCATTTGTTTCTATATATAATTGGTAATTTAAGTTTGGGAAATAGGCAGAGTAATCCCTTGACATTTTTTCAGCAGCTCTCTCTTATATTGGCGCTTGTGCTTTATACTTTTTACTAATTTTTTAAAAATTAAGGGCTGTTTAAGTTTAGTTTAAAGCCAACAGTAAAGCCCAGTTCATATCTGCTTTGGAGGTTCCGTTTGGAATCTCTTTTGCAGAGGTAAATAACTGAAGCCACGGGATCTGTTTACAATGTAGTTCCACGACTCTGCAGATCAGTACGATTCTGATGAGTCCCCATAGGGTACTTGACCACTGTTTAAAGATGGAACTATTACTTTCTGTGTGGGGCAGGAAATGATGGAAACGCATACATAATGGCGATAGAAGTCTTTATAACGTATTGATACCCTGTGGCACCAGTTTCAATCCATTAGGACGCTGCGGCGGCAATTGCTGTGGTGTCTAAAGTGTTAAACATTAGGAAAAGGAGCTGGCTTTGTTCCCTGCTATTAGCAAGATTACTGAGTGGTCCTGCTACATAGGACTATACGGACACCAAGGCGTAAAGGGGTACTCATGATCAGTGGACATTGCATGTATCTTTTTGACTTTTTCTTGTTTAAGTAACTGTGATGCAAATATTGTACAGTTCATGAAATGGGATAAAAAAGTATTCAGGTTAAAAGAGTCAAAATTAGGTTTGAATTACATTAATGATAACCAACCGTTATTTTACCATGGTAAAGTCACTAAAAAGTTTTCCTTCCACTGAGGAAGCCCTAGTTTTACCTCTAACTCAAAGAAGTTTGGTTTATAATTTAATCCAGGAAGAGAGAGAAAAAAAGATATGGAAAATTCTACTTTTATTAGTATGGCAACGTCGGCATGCATAGCAATGTCCACATGAATAAAAACCGGACCTCTTTACATGGTTATTTTCCAACCAGGAAGTTCCTGTATAAATAACATTACTGCCAGTGTTTTAACTGTTAGATAATTATTTAGGGATTATTACTATTATATTTTTAAGGAGTCATTACTTTTAAAAGATTATATAATGCTAGTGAGCATTTAGAGATTTTTTAATATTTTGATAATAAAGGTAAATTAAAAGTTTTTATATTTATATTTAATCGCCTGTATCTAAACTGACAAAAAGAAAGAGATGGTAGTTAATGCTAGCTTGGCGATTCCAATGCAGCCCTGATGAAGGAAGTCTTATGTTCTTCCGAAATGGGTTGGTAGTTTTGTATTGGACAGGCCCCTGTAGCCTAGGTGACGTCACCTTAACCTGCCAGCTAGTTTTTACGTGTTGGAGACCGGAGCGCTGCCGACTGGAGCACTCGGTCAATTCAAACACAAACGTTCCTTGCTTTGTCAGTGAAGTGGATCGCTGTGGATATCGTACGCAACTATCGGTTGCAGTTTACGGAATGTGCTTTTAGGTATGTGGCAAGTGTTCTTGTAATCCTCTTTTATGTGTATTTTGAAATGACCTTTTGGAGTTATATACAAAGATGATTGGGAGAGAAGAGCTAATCGTGGATTAACCACTATTGAATCAGGTGGTTATCATTGTTTAAACCAATAGTGACTTTGCCCAGAATATTTCTGTATTGAGTTGGGAGATATATAGAAGAGTTGGTGCTGGTGTCATTTGTTCTTATGTAAAATATTTTTGTCTCAATAAATAAATGGTGACAGTTAATTATTGCAATGTTTTCACAACTGTGGCAAACCTGCTTGGGGGCTTTTTCTCCCGCTCTCTCCATAGTCCAAACAATCATTATAGCAGGCTTTAAGCATTCCAATCAAATTCTCTTATTTTTTGAAAAACCACACATAAATAGTGCAAAGCAGAGTAGAAAAGCATATTACTTGCTGTTAGTAGTAGCCACCAAGTTGTATATTGCTGCAAGTTGCTATTGCAAGTCCATTTGTAGTCTACAGTATCTACTGCTAGTTGATTAGATGTGAGGAGTTAGCATCTGGCTGTCAGCATGGTGAACACCTTCACCTGCAACGTTTCAAGAGCGTGCACCACCCCCTTTCCCAAGCCTTTTCTGTTCCGCTTTCCACTACTTATGTGTGGTATTTCAATAAATAAGAGGATTTGTTTGGAATGTTTAAAGGATATTTTTGTCTAACTTTTTATAACACGAATCAGTTAAACACACAAACACAAGGACCATACTTAAAGTGGCTGGACAATAAAATTAGCTGTAAGTATGGCCTTGTGTTTGTATTTTTAAGTAAGTCATATCCCTTTTTATGTGTTTTTTTTAATGTAAATTGTTAGTTTTTGCCTTGCAAGGTAATGCGGATCCTTGACGAGGTTGCGAGCTTGCGAATGTAGTGGCCACTGTATCAACTAATACCTCCTATTTGATATTTTTCATAGTTGTGCCCTGTGTTACTGGGGAGTAGAGGTGTCAGTATTTTGTGTTGGACACTTGAAAGGTGCTGGACAGCTCGCCCAATTGAATAGTAGAGTCGTCATCAATTGGTTGTTTGCCAGCATGGTGCACCATACGTAACTGTACACCTGGCACACTTTATGTAGCCTTATCTATATGCAATTGTAATACTAGCAATCACTCTCCTCGTGGATGTTAGGTGCGTTAGTGGTTGTCTTACCAGTATGTGTGCAGTTCTGAAGTCCTCCCTTGTATGGTGTTGTGGCTTTTCTACATACTGGTGTGAACTGGTACTTGTCCAATGTGCAGTTTGTTTATCATTCAATTGCCCTCCAACTGCTCATTAGTTATCTGCACCTGTTATATCTCTCCCAGGTAGCACTGAGGCTTATATTGCCTCCTAATGGGTTTAGTCTATTATCAAGTCATTGAGCTGTAAGTATGGCCTTGTGTTTGTATGTTTCAAGTAAATAATGTCCCATTTTTCTGTGAACACCTATCAGTTGTCTTAGCGCCAATAATTGCGCCAAAATATTGACATTTGTTGGCACAATGCATCGCATGTTAAGTCATGTCTTCTTTTAGACATGAAAGAAGACATGACATCTAAAGCCCTCAATTCCAAGGGACATAATAGCAAAGATACACTTCTTCCATACCAAAGAGAACTTCCTGAGAGCCTTACATAGAAACCCCTCCCTGCCAGATAAATACAGCAATATCACAATATTTCCCAATTTATCGACAGGTACAATGCTGAAAAAAAGAATACTCACCGTATACAAAGATTTTAGACCACAATCTTCCCAGTCAAACTAATTATCACTTAAGACAATAGCCCATCAATGGCCAAAGAGACCCTTATTGCCTGGGACAATGCTAATCCTTCTGTGTTTTGGGATTTATTACTAATCCTTGATTTACAGGTTCCTGCAAGAGACTTTCTCCCCTGCCCGAATCATTTCTGGTTGATGGTAATAAAGTTCCTACATCATCTTGTTTCTGACTTGTCAGATTATTGTTGCTGGTTTCTTATTTGCCCTGTGTACTCAACTGCATATCCATCCTTCATCCCTTCCAGAGTCTCTTATTTTGGATGGGTTGTATCCGTAATAGACTTTTTAGATATTAATAATGGGTAGTAAAATATTATAACTATATACTAATGGGTTTTTCTCACCCTTTCTACATTCTTTACTTTGGAGGGACATCTTCAAATCCAAGGCTGATTTAATATGCCTCCAAGAAACACATCTCAATCATCTAGATTCCCATTGATTAAAACACAGGAAATTCTCCTTTTCCTCTCATCTAAAGAGAGCAGAAGTAGCAATACTCATTAAAGACACAATTACTTTCTTCCTTACGCTCTCGATTATTGTTCCTAAAGAAATCCTACACTGGTCAGTGAATGCTATTGCATATACTATCGTAGCTTTGTATGCACCCATTAATCATCAGTTCCGCTTTATTTCAAAAGGTAATTGCGAAGGCCAAATCGTATTGTACGATCGTATTGTACGCACGGGGGGACAATGCGTAATGCATAGCTCTCTGAGAGCTTTGGATTACCGTAATTGCGGTGCACAGTTTGCCGCCTATAACACACAATACGCGGTGAAATGCGCGCCAAAATAAGCTGTGTTAACATACCCTTACAGTTTGGTGAGAAAATGGCAGTTCATGTAGGGAGATATCCAATAAGGCTAATTCTTGGAAAATCTTTACCTTTTTATTATATAATTCCTTAATTAGCTGTTCAACTTGTGACCAAAATGATTTAGTAATAGGACATGACTACCACATGGGAGATAAGGAGCCAGCAGAACCACATTGTCTCCAACACATTTTGGAGTATCCTGGGGATATATGAGCCATACATACTGGTGTATGGTACCATTTGAGATTAATTAGCTTGTGCTGTCCTCAGTAAGGGGGGCATAATCTATGTGATAGGTTCTCTTTAAATATAGGTCCTGAAAAACCAAAGACCTCACAGGGATATAGCCAGTTTATTTGATCGAATTCTTTTTCTCCATCGAGGGAGAAGAGGGCCAAGGGAGTTTTGTCTTTTTTAATTATTTGTAATATATTTCACAGCTTAATAATAGTGTTGAGCGATAATTATCAACAAAGTTGAAATCGGCATAGTTTTTATGTTGATGGGATTTTTTTCGATCACGCGATAATTTAGGTTAAAATCTGCACATAATCTATTAATATCGCGCCATTTTCGGCGCTTCCTGTCATTTTGGCGGCCAGCAAATCAGCTTAGAGAATAGAGCAGGGTGAGCTGGGTGTGCGACGTCATGACTGGGATGTGTATGGTTGTGATTGGCTGGAAAAATCACATGACCTCGTTTTACATAGAAGAGTTCTTCCTGTTCATGATCAGTGTGTGTCTGTGTATCATAAGAGCAGGATGTGTGCTCGGTCTCTCTCAAAACAGCTCAGCGAAACTGTTCTCTTTGTTCACACAGACAACTATGCTTTTAGCTGTGAACATTAGAACTTAGGTAGATTAGAGATTTTCAGTTTTTAGTTACTTAGGCTGAGAATTTTAAAGGAGCATCTAGCGAGAGTGGATAATTGTGCAGCCCAGACTCTGCTTTGACCCTGCATTGAAATGGGTTTTTATTAACAGTTTTTGGTGAAATATTAGCTTGTATTTTGTGCAGCCTGTACTTATATTAGGATACAGATCTTTTCTAGTAACTGCAGGTGTATTTGATAGGTGCAAAACTCACCTTTTATTATCTGTACATGATTTAATTAGTTTTTTTTCCCTTTGGCACAGCTCAGTTTTGTTCAAAGACCCAATTTGTTCTTAAAATAGGATACAGAACTTTTCTAGTCACCGCAGGTGTATTTATAGGTGCAAAAACCACGTTTTATTATCCGTACACAATTTAATTATGTGTTTTTCACTTTGGCGCAGCCCAGCTTTGTTCAAAGACCCATTTTTTACTTACAAAAGGATACAGAACTTTTCTAGTCACTGCAAGTGTATTTATAGGTGCAAAAACCACGTTTTATTATACTTACACAATTTAATTTTGTTTTGTTCACTTTGGCGCAGGCCATTTTTGTTCAAAGACCCATCTTGTACGGTTATTACCATACAGAAATTTGCTAGTAATTGGTGTTGTATTTCATAGGTGCAAAAACCACCTATTATTATCAGTACACAATTTAATTACGTGTTTTTCACTTTGGCGCAGCCCAGTTTTGTTGAAAGACCCATCTTGTACTTATATTACCATACAGAAATTTGCTAGTAATTGCAGGTGTATTTCATAGGTGCAAAACCCACCTTTTATTATCCTTATACATTTCAAATAGGTGTTTTTTTTTTACTTAGGTGCGGCCCAGTTTTGTTAATAGAGCCACCTTGTATTTAAATTTGAATACAGAAATTTTGTAGTTACTGTTGGTGTATTTCATTGGTGCAAAAACCACCGTTTGTTATCCGTATAACTTTTAAATAGCTGTATTGCACGTGGTGCGGCCCTAGTTTTTTTCAAATAGCCACGTTGTACGACAATTTTCTAGCAACTGTTCTCGTTTGTCATTGCTGCAAAAAATGCAATTTCTCATCCGTGTCACTTTTGAATAGTTTTATTGCACTCGTGGAATCTCAGTTTGGTGCAGACAGCGCACTTGTATGATATTTTGTTGAAAACTATCAATTCCTAGTCCTACTGGGCAGTTGTAAATCCCTGGGACTGAAGGAAGAACACTGTTGATTTTGTCTTACGGTTCTTCTACCAGACCGCATTTCACAGGTATTCGCTAGAAACATTTCAGTTTCTAATCCTAGTTGGCTGTAGGAAATTAGAGGGATTTAAGAATAGCTGTGATTTGCCATCTTTTAATAAGAGACTGTCAAAAACTCTTCCATATTTTCTTATCTTTCTGAACATGGAGCGAAATGCAGGTGGTAAGCGAGCAAAGAGGGGTGTAGGACATGGTGGTAGAGGTACGAGAGAAGGTGCTCCTTCCAGTGCTGGCGACAACACGCTTGCCAGCGGATCGTCGGTTGCAGGACCGTCAGGCCTGTCATTGCTGTGTCAGGGCCCTGTGAATCTCAGTAACGACCAGCGTCGCCAATCTGTTCTTCAGTGGTTAATGCAACCAGGGATAGTCTATGTCCAGTTCAACTAAAATGGTGGTTGAAAGACTCCTTTTTCCAGCACTTTTTAATCTGTGGGTCAGACAGGTTTAATGGTCATACTGTGGTACAGAACAGGCATAGTCAATGTCCAGTTCAACTAAAATGGTGGTTGAAAGACTCCTTTTTCCGGCACTTTTTAATCTGTGGGTCAGACAGGTTTAATGGTCATACTGTGGTACAGAACAGGTATTGTCAATGTCCAGTTCAACTAAAATGGTGGTTGAAAGACTCCTTTTTCAGGCACTTTTTAAATCTGTGGGTAATGCAGGTTTGAGAGTCATGCTGCGTTACAGCACATGTATAGTCAATGTCCAGTTCAACTAAAATGGTGGTTCACAGACTCCTTTTTCCGGCACTTTTTAATCTGTGGGTCAGATAGGTTTAAGGGTCATGCTGCGTTCCAGGACAGGGATAGTCAATGTCCAGTTCAAGTAAAATGATGGTTCAAATCATACTGCCTTCTGGCACTTTTTAATTTGTGGGTAATGCAGGTTTAAGGGTCATGCTGTGGTACAAAAAAGGGATAGTGAATGGTCTGTGGCTTTTATAACCTAAGTGTGTTGCCTAAGATGTAGCATGTATCCATTTGACTGTTGTGGATGTTAATTCCAGCTTCTCCAGCCCTGTTTGGGTGTAAGAATGAAGGTGTTGTTCCTCTCCCATAGACTTTAATGGTCATCGGCGATAATCTATTATCGACTATCGGAAATCGTCTTGATAATTGCCGATATCGACTATCGACCCGATGTCGATAGTCAACGTAATTGCTCAACACTACTTAATAAGGATATTGGACGATAATTTGTGGCTAAATTTTGAAGTTTCCCAGGTTTTCGGCTATGGTGGCGACTAACATTACAGCGAGGCAGGGGGGAGTTATGATCCATAATCGAGTTGAAGGTGTTCAGAAGGTGGGAATAGAGGGTGGATTGAAAGAGTTTGTAGTACTTCTTATTCAAGACATCGGAGTCTATAGATTGCTTTAATTTGGCTTGGGTTATGGTTTCCTTGATTTTCTGCTGGGAAATTGGGGTATTTAAGAAGTCGAATTGCTTGGATGAGATGCTTTACTTAACGTTTGGATATCTTCTCTTTAAATAGGCAAGAGAGTAGGATCGCCTTTGAGGTTATAAAGGGATTTATAATATTAAGCAAAATAATTATCTATGTTTTGTGGGTTATAGATTTTTTTATAATTTTGGTTTGACTGCATGCTAATAATTTACCTGGGCGATCTCCTTGTAAATAAAAATTCCAACAAAGTTTATTGAGATGAGCTTCATATTTTTGTAGGCTCATAATTTTTAATTGATGTCTTAATGAAAGCAATTATTTTTTAGTATCAGGGAAGGGAGTCTGTTTAAATTGTTGGTCTAATATTTCAATCTTGTCTAGTAAGTCGCTTAAGTCTTTTTCTCTCTTACACTTTTCTCTGGATGCGATCTTAATGAAGACGCCACATATGAACACATTGTGAGCGCACCATTACATCTCAGGAGATGTGACTGATGACGTATTCAAATCAAAGTAATCCTGCAGGGAATTTTTAACCTTCAAGACTACTGGACCTGATTTGAGGAGAAAATTATTAAGCCTCCAAGGGCAATGGAAAGGGGGAGAGAAACAGTCTTTTAGTGTGAGAAGGGTGGGAGCATGGTCAGACCAGGTTATATATCCAATTTCTGTTGCAAGAACATTTAAAAGTGCTTGTCTGTCTGTGAGGAAAAAAATCGATATGGGAGTGCGACTTGGGTGCATACAAAGCTACAATAGTATATGCAATAGCATTCAATGAGCATTGTGGGATTTCTTTAGGAACAATAATCGAGAGCGTAAGGGAGAAAGTAATTGTGTCTTTATTGAGTATTGCTACTTCTGCTTTCTTTAGGTGAGAGGAAAAGGAGAATTTCCTGTGTTTTAATCAATGGGAATCTAGATGTGTTTCTTGGAGGCATATTAAATCAGCCTTGGATTTGAAGATATCCCTCCAAAGTAAAGAACGTTTAAAGGGCGAGTTAAACACATTAGTATTTAGTGATAATATTTTAATACCCATTATTAATATCTAAAAAGTCTATTAAGGAGACAACCCATCCAAAATAATAGAATCTGGAAGGGATGAAGGATGGATATGCAGCTGAGTACACAGGGCAAATAAGAAACCAGCAACAATAATCTGACAAGTCAGAAACAAGATGATGTAGGAACTTTATTTCCATCAACTAGAAATGATTTCGGCAGGGGAGAAAGTCTCTTACAGGAAACTGTAAATCAAGGATTAGTAATAAATCCCAAAACACAGTAGGATTAGCATTGTCCAAGACAATAAGGGTCTCTTTGGCCAAGGGTCTCTAGCGGTGGTGTTGTCTTTAGTGATAATTAGTTTGACTGGGAATCCCCAGTGGTAGCCGATATTGTGGTCTCAAATCTTTGTATATGGAGAGTATTCTCTTTTTTTCAGCATTGTACCTGCCGATAGATTGGGAAATATTGTGATATTTCTGTATTTATCCGGCAGGGAGGGGTGTCTATGTAAGGCTCTCAGCAAGTTGTCTTTGGTACGGAAGAAGTGTATCTTTGCTATTATGTCCCTTGGCATTGAGGGCTTTAGATGTTTTGGTTTGGGTAGGTGATGAATGCAATCAATTGTAAGATACATCTAAAAGGCTTACAGTAGTACATAGGCCATAAGATCAGTTAGAAATGACTGAAGGAGATCTGTGGTTGCAGTCTCAGGGACTCTTCTTATAGGTATGTTTTCTCGTCGAGATCTGTTCTCTAGGTCTAACAGTTTGGAAGATAGCTTTTGCACCTCTTCCTCTAAGAGTTTGCACCTATGAGCAAATTGTGAGATTTTGCAAACTCTGACATTTTCTTTTCCATATGGTCAGTTCTGGACACTAGGGATTGTATATCAGATCTGAATTCAGCCATCATATGCTTGAAATCTAAGAGAAGATTATCCCGAAAGGAAAAGTTGTTGTAGAGTAAGTTCTGTGGAATTAATTTGGTCCATTGTATCTTGTGAATCTATATCAATAGAACCTGAGTTGGAGGGGAGGAAAAGGTTACCTTGATAGACTTAGTTTTGTTTTTTCTTTTATTGGTGCCACTCATCAGAGCTGTGGCATCAACAGGATTACATTTCTTGAATCCGTTTTGCAGTATTTTTTTCTTCTCTTTTTATTTGCTCTTCTTTTATTGTTCTCTTTCAGTTCTTTTCTTCTTTATGTGATTTCTCTTGTTCTTTTGGTTATTATTTTGTTCCTATATACTATGCAAGCGATTTATGACTTTAATATCCATCAGTAGGGACTCCACAGAGTTATGTTACAGCAGATAACGGTAGATAGTATAAAGTCCAGCAGATGTAAATAGGTACAAAGAGTAGAGCTCAGACGTTGCTGTTTTGCACTATTGTAAGGTTTTTTGTATAGTATACAGTTAAATAACGGCCACAAATCTTGTGATGCTGATAAGTAGAAAGTTTCAGAAGAAAAACACCACTGTCTATTGATTGGTAACAGACGATGCAAGACAGGAGGACCTGAGAATTATGCCACGTTGAGTCTCACAAAATGGCCGCAATATATTATTTCCGTGGGTGGAGATAAATATTTGAATGTTTCTTGTGTCATTACAGTACAGTACAACAGGCCCTAGAGCAGATAGGGGCACAAAGGATGTCATCACTAAGGTACTCACTGGGATTTCAGATTACAGTTGTAAGTTAGAAGCTGTAATTCACTTTGTATAACAGTTGTAAAGTCCTGACCACTGACCAGATTATTTCTGTGTAGGACCATTTACCAGATAAAAGCAGGCCACTGTTCCAAAATTAGTTAATGGGTTGCCTTCTCTGAGTTGCCAGTGAAAAGCGCTCGCCGCTCTGTAACTGTGGACATTTTGGCACAGAGACTGGGGCTGGCACAATATGACTGAGACCACTTGTTGTGCGACCTCAGGCTTTTAAAGGGGTTGTCTCACTACAAGGATTGCTTTTTATGTTAAAGATCTTGCAAAAACAAGTCAGTCTGCAATATATGTCCATTAACAGTATCCTACCTATTCCTAGATATCCCCTCTTATATGGGCTGCATTAGCTTCTCAAGTTGCTATAGCTACAGACCTGTTCAATCTCTCATGATAGGCTGCCAGCACTGGTTGCTATAGTTACAGACCTGGCTTCTACTGCAGTCTAGTAGAAGCCAGTTAACACGCCCCTGAATTCAAAGTGAAACCAAGAAAACAGAACTGAGGTAAGATGAATCAATGTAGTGAGACAACCCCTTTAAGGACTGTGGGGGCCACTGCTATTTCCAGCAGGACATACCTTTTTAGAGACGTAGTCCTACCTACAGGAGGTTCCGGTCGGTAATGCTGTCTGCAGACACTGACAGTCTCTGTGCGTAGCCACTGCAGGAAATAAGATGCTGACATGTCAGTCTCCTTCTTGCGAGAGTTGTAGAGTGTGACTGGAAGGACGGCGACTACAGTACTGAAGCTGCAGCAGTGTAGAGGCTTCTAGCTTCGATACTTCACCATGGAGTGACAAGCCAAATCTCACAGTGATCTATGGGATCCAGAGATGATCCGGTGCCGTTTGCTATCTGATAGGAAGCTGATGGTTTAGTTGTGCCACTTTTCAAGTGTTCCCTCAGAGCTCTCCCTCTATGCAAGTGTCTCCATGTAGGCTCGAGGCCTTTTTGTAAAAAAATTTTTTTTTAAACTTATTTCACCTATTATTTTACATAAGTTTTTTCTTCTTGCTGATTTCCTTGTTAACTAGGGCTCATATATTTGCTCCAGCTACAGGGGGAATACAATCCCCAGTACTTGCTATAGAGCTGATCTGGGTTTATACTGCGGTCACCAATCCCTGGCAATGGAAGCAGAAAGGCTGGAGGCTTCCTACTGGGGTATATACATGGCACTGTGTATAAATGATCAGGCAGGGACGGCAATAAACCATCCTTGTCTTCTCTTTCCAATCCATGTGCAGCTGATAATTCCATTAGAATGTCCTGGAACATGTTTGGAGATTTTAATGCTGACATTTAAAATCAACAGGCAGATCAAGGTCAGTTTCTCAAATGTTATACTTAATTGTAGCTTAATGTTAAGTAAATCCATTTGGGCATCAGATTACAAACATCTTGTTTATCCCTATAGAATATTTGACATTCATTAAGTCATGTCAAGGAGCTACAGTTGTGTTCAAAATATTAGCATTGTGTTCAAAACCATGAGCTAAGCACAAAATCTTTATAACCGTTTGTATTTTCATGCATTGGGAACATTGCAGACTGTTTTCTAAATCAAAACATGATGAGAAATGTATATAAAATTGTTAACTACTTTACATAAAATAACAAAAAAAAATTAACATTGGGACGCTCCAAAAAATAGCAGTGTCTGCATTTGTCTTTACAAACTCAAGATATGTATTTTTTTTTTTTTTTTAGGATTTAGCATTCCTGTGAATCAGTAACCTAATACAGTTAGTCCTCAACTTACAATGTTCCAACTTACATTCGTCTCGTAGTTACAAACAGAGACTTATGGGGCTTGGTTCAGCGTGCTGGCATCACACACTGTCATGCCCCATAATAACATTGGAACATCACAAGCCTTCCTCTTCCCACTGCGTCTTTTGGCCTACACAGCACAGCAGCCTCTTTTGATCTCCCTCCCGACCAGTGTGGGGAAGCTCTGTCTTCAGGCCGGCACAATAGCTCTCTCTGAAGCCAATCTGATCTTGCATTGTTGGCCCTGTCACGGCTCCCCCCCAGCTCCTCCCCAGCCACCTACAATGTAAAGTACTTTACTGTATCAGCACTCATACAATTATTAAATGTGTTACATGCTGGCATTTGCAGTTGTGGAACCACAATATATTAATTGTATGGGTGCTGATTAGTACACGTGTTTAACATGTGCTGCTGTGGTATGCTGGCACTTGTAGTTCCACAGATAATAGCTGCTTTGTAACATGGAACTACAAGTGCCAGCATATCACAACAGCACGGTTAAATCTTCTAAACAGAGGCATAGACCGCAAAACAAATGTAAAAACCATCCTTGCACTGTCCAAATCTAAACAAAAAATGTTTTTGCTTGAGTTACATTTACTAAATGTACTTGGTCCGACTTACATACAAATTCAATTTAAGAACAAACCTACAGTCCCTATCCTGTTCATAACCCAGTTGTATAACCACAGTATTTTAGAACTGCTTCATATCTATGTTGCATAGAGTCAACCAACTTCTGGAACCTGTCAACTGTTATTCCAGCCCACGATGCTTTGATGACATCCCACAATTTATTTGCATTTGTTGGCTTTGCCACAGAAACAGCATTTTTTATGTCACCCCACAAATGTTCTATCGGATTAAGGTCCGAGAATTGGGCTGGCCACTTCATATCCTCAATTTTGTTGGACTGGTACCAAGATTTTGCTTGTTTACTGGTGTGCTTAGGATCGTTATCTTGTTGAAATGACTATCTCAAGGGCATTTCCTCCTCCGCGAAAGCCAAAATGACCTCTTCAAGTATTTTAATATATGCAGACTGGTCCATGATTCCTGGTATGTGGTAAATAGGCCCAGCACCATAGTAAGAGAAACATGCCCATATCATGATGCTGGCACCACTATGCTTCACTGTCTTCAGAGTGGACTGTGGCTTGAGTTCAGAGTTTGGGCTTCATCTGACAAACGGTCTGCGTCCCTTGGACTAAAAAAAAAAAATTACTTTCATCGGTCCACAAAATGTTTCTCCATTTCTCTTTTGGTCAGTTGAGGTATTCTTTGGCAAATTGTTTCCGCTTCCGCACAGGTCTTTTATGTAACAGTGGGACTTTGCGGGGATTTCTTGCTAATAGATGAGCTTCGAAAAGACGTCTTCTGGCTGTCACAGGATTTACAGGTAACTTGAGACTGTCTTTGATCATCCTGGAGCTGATCATTGGCTGAGCCTTTGCCATTTTGGCTATTGTTCGATCCATTTGAATGGTAGTCTTCCATTTTCTTCCACCTCTCTCTGGTTTTGCTTTTCATTTTAAAGCATTGGAGATCATTTTAGCTGAACAGCTGTTCATTGTCTGCGCTTCTTTATAAGTTTTACCCTCTCCAATCAACTTTTTAATCAAAGTACGCTATTCTTCTGAACAATGTCTCAAACGACACATATTTCTCAGGCTTTCAAGGAGAAGTGCACATATAACATGTGTTGGCTTCACTCTTAAATCAGGGCCAACTGATTCACACCTGTTTCTTCACAATGATTGACCTCACTCACTGAACTCCACACTATTATTTTTGAACACATCCCCTTTCAAATAACTATTCAAAACACACAGACTCAAAAACATGTAGACCATGAATGCGGAGTCTGATGGTTTTTTAGGAATCTACTGCACCAACTGGTAAATTGTTTGACATGCATGTGGTAATGTAATTTCTAACACAAACAGTGATTAATCTGGTCAGTCATATTGGTCTTTTATTTTGAACACACTGTACAAAGCATCATGTGGTATTTATTTATTGAGTTGGGCTATCAAAACCAGTCACTTGATATGTTCCCATTATATGCAGACAAAACATAATAGACATACAATCTGTACCACCGTATCTGTAGCCTGTTTGCATGGGATTTCAAGTTACTTATCAAAGTATTTTTATAGCTTTCAACAATGTAGAGAAGACTTTTATTCAGCATTAA
Organism: Phyllomedusa bahiana; assembly: GCA_025379985.1. NCBI lineage: Eukaryota > Metazoa > Chordata > Amphibia > Anura > Hylidae > Phyllomedusa > Phyllomedusa bahiana. The sequence goes on along the minus strand of JAODAL010010505.1, from coordinate 72,580 downwards.
CATAATGCCGTGTATAAAAAGCTTATATGTAAGTAACAATAAACTTACGATGTAGCTTTTTCACTACAGCATTTCAGGGAATTCAAGGGCATTTTTATCAAACGATTACAAGCCCTGGTTGCTGGAACAGCTAATATCCAGTGTAAGACTGTTAAAGACATATTTGCAGTAGTTCCCATTCTTGTTGATGACTGCAGTTCATGGTAAGCAGGATCCAGATTAATGGATATTATGTAGCCTGTTCATGAATAGGGAGGGAAAAGTTAGAAAAATCCAATTTTCTTACACAAACAGAAGTTTCATATTAACAATAGTAATTCTAGTAACATAATGGATCAAACCACAGATGTGAATCTCTGACAGTGGCACACAGTGGATAACAATTTTAAACAAGGCATTTAAATTTAGCAAAACCCTTCAGGGGGAAGTGGGCCCCCTTTAGATTTATTATAAAAGCTGAGGATTTTTGTTCTTGGGTTGCAAAAGTTTTCTCCCCAAAACTGCGCTCTTTTTTAAAGCCACATTTTTTTTCAGCAACAAACAAATGTATTTATGTGAGCAATGTAAAGTAGCCATTGTTTGTGAAGTGTAAAGAAATCATACGTCCCCTTTCCCCCGTTTTTTTTGAAAATTAAAAAAACTAAAAGTAGGTGTATATTAGTCAGCCCCCCATACCTGTACCTCAAATAAAATCCGTGTGACCAATTGCCTTTAGAAGTCATAAAAAAAATAAAAATCTGTATGTAATTTATTCTCAGTATAACTACGGCTGTTTTGTGAAGATCAGACAGCTCAGAGATATGACAAGTATTGCAGGGCTAGGTTTAAAAAAAAAATAGCCCAAGCTCTGAGCACTAGGAAGACTTTTAAAACCCTATCCATAACCCTTTTGGACCCGGGGGGTTTTTTTTGGGGACACTTTCTTTTTCCCCCCCCTGCCTTCCCCGGCCATAACTTTTTTTTTTTCACCAATAGCCCAAAGGGGGCTTTTATTTTGGGGCAAGATGTACTTTCTAAGGTTTTTTCACTATACATAGAATATATAAACCAAAAAAAAATTTCCCAAAGAGGGAAACAAATTGGGATTTTTTTTTTTTTTTTTGCCATGTTTTGCGGGGTTTTTTGCTTTTTACGGGTTCAATTCTTGGGTAAATAAATGTGTTATCTGAAAAACTTTTTCCTACATTTTTTAAACGCACCATTTTTTGCGCCAATAACTTTTTTTTTTAAACCAGGACTCATTTTATTCATTTTTTTGAGTAAATTAAAATTACAAAAAAAACGCAATTTTGGCTTTGGAAATTTTTTTTTCTTCTCGGTTTTTCAGCGGGGGATAAATGGTTATTTTTTTTATAATCGGACATTTTGGACGCGGCGTTACCAAATATGTGTAACTTTTTATTATTTTAAGTTTTTTTTTTTTAAAGGGGAAAAGGGGGGGATGATTTGAATTTTAAAAAAATTTTTTTTTTTTGTCTTTAAAACTTTATTTTTTTTTTTTTACTGTACATTTATTCCCTATGGTGCTTGACCACGGGGGGCGCGATTTTTTAATAAAACCTATGCATTGCATAGGCAATCATTGGGGTTTTTACAAAGATGGGGGTTTTTTCCCCATTTCCTTCGGGGACGGAAGGGGGGGAAAACCCGGCCAGGGAAGTGACGGAGCCTTCAAAAGCCCCCAAACACCATGCCCGGGTCTGGGTTTGGCGCAGGTCCCCGAGACCTAAACGATCGGTGGCGGGCCCGATCGGCTTTTCATTCAGAGCCGCGGCCATTTTTTCCGCGGTGTCTGATGGGTAAAACGGGCCCCCAGGGGGGCGGAGCCCCCCCGGGCCCGGAAAACGGCCGGGTGTTACGGCGATCCCAAACCCCCGGCGGTGTCGGGGGGCGGGACGATCCCCTGCAAACCCCCTTTAGGCCCCCTGGGCTACTCATACCCCCCAGGGTCTTTAAAGGGGGTTTAAGGGAAAGGGTTGGCTCAACCTAGCCTACAAAGCAAGATTCCACCAAAACTAACACCCTGACAAGGAAGTAGTTTAGAGCAACAGCCAAGATGCCCAGGGTTACCTAAGGGGGAAAACCCCCCGCTCAGGGTGGGAGAATCTGTCCCCGGACAATATTTTCTGTACTTTATTTATGGGAGAAAGGCAAGAAGAAAACCTTTTTTAAGCAAGCCCTATGTATGCTTTTTGCCCTTTTTTTCCAAAACTATTAACAACACAGCAAGCATGTGGAAGAAGGGGCTCTGGTCGATGAGAACTAAATGCCCAAAACCCATGTGTGAAAGGAAATCCAACACTGCCCCCTCCCCCCCAACAACCATCCCCAAGCAGGGGGGGTGGCACATCTGCGTGGGGAAAGCTTTGCTTTAGCACAAAAAGGAACGGTAGAGTTGATGGGGGAAAAAGGATGAAGCTAAATCAGATAATCCGGAGAAAACTATTGGAGGCTGCGTAGATGGAATTGGGGAAAACGGGACTTAGTGCATTTCAGTTAAAAAGCACTGGGTGGGAGAAAAAAAACCCACCACCCCCCTCCACCCTGTTCTGCCCCCATTTTGGGCACATTACATTATGTTAACCCTCCCTGACTGCCCCTTTATTTACTTTACCTCTTCCCTTTTTCCCTTTGAAAAAATTAATGGAAAATGGTTAACATTTAACAAATAATACCCCAAGCAAAAAACCAGAAACCCCAAGGCCCCCACACCCAATACTTTTACTAAAAAAAAAATGCGCAACACCCTGAACAATACCCCCCTAAATTTTTGGGGAATAATACCACAATGCTTGACCACAATTTTAACACCCCAAGTGACTGAAAATCCACCACTCTTTTCGAATAAAAACTATTACACTACAACTATATTATGCCCTACAGGCCTTTTTAGGCGCTTTAAAAGTGTTGCCCCATTAATGGCCTTTGTAGTTGCAACATTTCATTTTAAATTGAGAAATCGGTTTCTATTGGGAATGTCCTGTTAAAGGGGTTGTTCCCCCTACGAAGATTATATTTAAATGTGGGGGGCCAAAAATCTAAGGATGTACTCCCTTTGGTTACTTTTGGGAAAGTGCTCGGTTTTTGAGAAACGGGCTGGTTTACGTGCTTAGTACGGTGTTTGTTTACGGTCGGGAAGATTCTTCCTGCCCCTGGTTTGGCACATGAAAGGAAAGGGTTAAGAGGGGGGGAAAGGGGTGGTTTGCAGGCAAAAGGGGGGAAACAACACTTGCAAAGGGACAGTAAACCAACCCCGTTCTCTAAAAAACCCTAGACTTTTCAAATAGTAACCAAGGAAAGAACATCCTTAGATTTTTGGTCCCCACATTTTTAAACTTAATCTTCGTGTGAGACAACCCCTTTTAAAAAATGATAGGGAAATAAACAGTTAAAAAAATATTCTAAAGCTATGCTTTTTTTAAAAAGTCAAATTGACCGTTTCCCGGTAATTCTTTTAAAGCATTTCGAGTGAACTTTGATTAAGAATCAAAAAATAAACTATGAATATTTCCTGCAATAAAGGGTAAGAAACTAATGATTTTTCTAGAAAGCTGAATAAGGATTTTTTTCTTATAAAAACTTTGAACCTGAATCTGGTGAGTGTTGTAAAGCCTTATGCATAATTGTGCAGACGAGGAACGCCCCGTTCAAAAGTAAAAAACAAATTTATGAATAAATTATGCTTGCACTAGGAACCTCGGCCTTTTTTACTTGGTTTATGCGTCCGACTGCTTTCTCCATCCAATTGGGTACCATCCAATTTTACCTAAGGGGTCCCCCCCCTTTTTTTTAACCACCCTAACTGCCTTAATATTTTTCTTTAAAAAGGCTTCTTTGTGTTTAACCGTTTTCCCCCCCTTTAAACTGTGTAGGTAGTTGGAAAAGGCATGTAGGCTATGAGTGTCGCGGAGTCGCCCTTGTCAGGGTGGGAACCTTGCTCAGGGACACACTAAAGACATTTGTTACAAGTAGGGTCAGAGTACCTTTTTTACCCCAAAACCCCTTTGCCCTTCCCCTGAAAAGTGATATTCCCAAACCGTGTGGTGAATTCCAATCAAGAAACAAAAAAAAAAACAAGTGATCCCCAAATTTTAAAAAGAAAAAAAGAGGTGGAAAGTAAAAAAATGTCATAAAAAGTCATACCATTTATTTTCCTACTTTGTGGTAAACCCCCCCACAAAAGGGGCCCTTTAAAGGTTTCTATGTCTTAAGGTTATTTAGTTCATCCAGCACCATTTAAATTCCATAGTTGTTTTTATTGTAGATTCATAAAAATACAGCAAGCGTTAAAAAGACATCGCTACAATAAACAAAACTTTTTGTTTTTAAAGGTTTTAAATTTTTTACCTCTTTGTCCTTTCTTGTATATGACTGCAGTCGGTGGCTTCTCGGATTTTCCTTACACTCTCGCAACATATCATAAAGACTGTTGTTCACTATCTAATTTTATGTGCCCCCCAAATTTGGGGGAGTTTTCTTTTCCCTGAGGCATTTATGTATTCATGGGTACGGAAGTATTCACCCCCCTTTAAATTTTCACTCTTTGTTTCCTTGCAGCCTTTTTTAATTTTAATTTTTTGCTTTTTAAATGTACACTCTGCACCCCATCTTAAAATAAAAAAACCCCAGAAAATAGATTTTTTTTTGCTAATTTATTAAACAAGAAAAACTGAAATATCACATGGTCATAAGTATTTGGAGGAAAAAGGGAGAAGCTTGGAAACGTAAGAACACCATCTCAACTGTGAAACATGGGGGTGGCAGCATCATGTTGTGAGGTTGTTTTGCTGCAGAAAGGGCTGGTGCACTCAACAAAATAGATGGCATTTATGAAGGAAAGAAGATTATGGTTGGCAATACTCAGCAAGATCACAAGCACAACAATCTGAAAGTTAATAGCATGGGCAGAAATTGGGTCCCTAAATAGGACCCATGACCCTAGAGCATACTGCCAAACTGGTAACAAAGTGGCTTAGGGGTAACCCACTCAATGTTTTTGGAGTGGTCCATCACAAAAGCCCTGGGATACTCACTCCTAATGAAAATTTATGGGCACGCTGAAAAGGCAGTGCGCGAGCCCAATGCTGCTTACAAACAAGGCTCAGTTACACACCCATTTCTGTCAGGAGAAAAGGGGGACCAAAATTCCCACCAACAAATTGGAAAGCTTATGGAAGGATGCGCCAAAATGTTTGACCCAAGTTGATCCATTAAAGAAATGCTAACAAATACATAATAAAAAGGTATGTAAAAACGTTTGACTTTGCAGAAAGATAAATAAAACTTGCATTGAAAAATTCTCATCAATATCTGGCAATTGGCAAAATAAAAATTAATTTTGGTAATCTAATGACCTAAAACCTGTAGAGATTATTCAGATTGATCATTTCCGATAGTGAGTTATAATGGGTTAGGTAGTGTTTGGGGGTAGAAAAACATGCAATATGAGTAATTTTTACTAACAGTGTACTGTAGAGTTAAAGCTTCTGTTTTCAACATAAATGTAAATATGTATAATAATATAAACATGTCCTATACTACTAAATAGATACACCAATTCACGGGCACCTCCAAAAAAGTTTCAAGCAACAGAAGTGGTTTTATTCCCCATGCTCAGATGAGCGACGTATTCAGCTCCTCTCAGCAGCCATTGTATCAAGCAATGTTGTGTATTAACAAATAGACACTATATATCCGCCAATTATTTAACAATTAATGATAAATAGACAACATGAACATTTTACAGACGTCAATAAAGATCAATACAAAAAGATAATTTCCATATCCCGTGAATCAAAGTGCCACGTTGCATAAGATTTAATAACAACATGATTCTAACATAACCAAATATCCTATTATACATAAAAATACCTGATTCTAAACAAACACAAAGGAGGCAGGAACATAATCAAACTCACATTGTGGTATCTATGCGGACCCTAACATACGTGCGTCCTACTGACAGAATAGCGCAAGCCCAATAAGCCCAGTAACTCATTTGGTAAGAAGTGTCCCATTGAAACGAGACGCCGCAGAGCTTCCAGCGAACGCGTCCTGCTGATGTTGACTGCCCATGCCCCATAAGTCACATTACTGTTTGGATAAAAAAAATAACAAGGAAACAAGACGCCTTGCCGCAGACTCCAAGCGCTGTATCGGCCATACACAGTATAATTGATGGTAGCATCTAACACAGCGCTTGCTTGAAAATTTCCCCTGATAGTGGTAGGACTTAGAATGGTAAAAGAGACCTACACAGGTATAGAGGGGAATGGGATGTGCAGTAATCCACCCTAAAAAGGGAGAGAGAACTACCACCACCAATGGGCACAGGCGATCAACGGCCCACAAATGTGTAACGGATCCCCCACGTCCAAACAACCCCAAAACCAAGTTGATAGCGCACGTCCCCAGCGCAAGATGCAATTCAACTATACAATAAACCGTACCCACATTTCAAAGGGCTATCTCAAAAAATTAATCATAAAACATTGGTAATATCCATAATAGCATAATTTTCTAAATGCGTGACATGTCGCGCACCAAGGAAACGGACACGTAGAGGGTGACGACAGACATTGGAGATCCAGAAGAACAAGAATTAACAAAAAGCCAACAAGAATGTTCAAGTCAAGTGCGCAAACCCAAACAAAAAAAGTAATATAGCTGATACATTGGTGGTAAATATATCTTCTATTACATTGGTCAGACAAACCACAACTGTGTTTTACTGTCCAAGGGGCAGTTGTTCTGTCCTATCCTATCACAACTGTTCAATCTTGAATTAACTTATATAATTTTTTCGACAAATTAAGATACTTTCTGTATGCAAGCCAGGTGGAGGAAATCAGAAAATTGTAAACACCTAAATCTAGGTATTTTGCATTAAAAAACCCCTTACCTACCGCCGTAGCCAGTTTTGGCCTCTCCAGGGTCAGAGCCCCATGTTTGAAATCTGTCATTGACTAACTTTAAGTGATGAATTACTTTTTGAACACGATTAACCTATCCAAGTTATTCAGAGAATTGTTTTGCCTCGTGACACATTATACTTTAGATAATAAGAAATTTTGGGTCCAAACAATGCTGATTATTTGGTAGAAAAATATATCAAAAAATCGTAAATTTTGAAAAATTTACCAATTTTAAACTTCAAAAAAATTCTAGCCACTGTCAACCGAGCAGATATCTAATAACAACAGCAATATGAAATTAATTAGTAAACATCAGAGGAAGTTATTCCCTACAAAAGTATGGTGAGTAAGCTATCCTCTACCGATAGTTAGAAGTAGGGGGGGGGGGGGCAGTTGGTACGTTTGTTCCAAATTATTATTTTTAAATGGTCTTGGGTTTTTTTTTTTAACGACAATAGGGGGCTTATAAATTTTTAGTAGTAAATTTTCAAATTTTGCAACAAAAAATTTGCCATACCATTTTTTAGGAACCAGACATTTCTAACGTGCCTTATTGATTGACCTGTATGTTAGATAACCCATAAATGAACCCGTCATCTAAGAAACTAACACCCCTTTAAAAGTATTCAAGAACCGCATTTAGGAAGTTTTATTAAACCATTAAGTGTTGTCACATGATTAAAGCAAAGTGGAGTGAAGTTTTACAAAATTTTACTATTTTTTGCAGATTTTAATTTTATTAAATGCATTTAAACACAAGAAATAAACGTAAAATGTGAAAGGAAATGGCAAAATAATAATGAGTCCCCAGATTCCCTGCCGTTTTCAGTGAAATCCCATATGTAGGCCCTAGTGCATTATTATGGTCTTCAACCAACCAAGCCCCAGAATAGGAGGACACCTACTGGACTCTGGTGTTCTCATTTTATACGAATTTTATTTAGGGCCATTTCGGAGTAGTTTGTTGGCACACCCTAATGTGCTAAAAATTAATAAACTTATCCACTAAAAATAACCCCAATTGGAAACTACAACAAAACCGCCTTTAAGGAAAATATCCATGGGTGTAGTGACATATCGACCCCATCAGGTGTGTCATCAAAAAATTTTTAGCGTTAAGGCTGTGAAAATTTTAAAGAAAAACATTTTTTTCAATAATCTGCAATTTTAGCTGAAATTTTTTAATTTTTACAAGGCATACCTGGTAAAAAAAACACCCAAAACCTGTTACGCAATTTCTCCCCCAGTTCGGCAATACCCTACATATGGTGTAAACAGCATGTTTGGGCGGCATGGCCGGGCGTAAAAGGGAGGGTGAGTGTTACTTGGATTGGAACGCAGATTTTTGGTGGGTCCATGTCGTCATTAACAAAGCCCCCAAAATACCAGAACATGTGAACCTTCCATAAGTCACCCCCATTTTGGATTCAGTCACGCCTCATAGATCTCATCTAGGGGAGTAATGTACATTTTGGGTTGCACAGTGTTCCAAAGTTTTTTTTTTGTTAGATTGGGCTATGAAAATTTGGGTAAAACGCAGTTCCGCCATTGTTTTTTTGGGCTTCAATTTTACAGCTTCAACACGTGCAGTATCAATGACAAGGATATCTTTACTATGGGGTCGGTACAATTGCAATGATATAGATTTATAATAGTTTTTTATTTATGATTTTTATTACTTTAAACACAATAGAAATAGGTCTATAAAAAATAAGCTATTTTTATGTTGTCCTGTTCTGATAGCCCATAACGATTCAGTTTTCTGTATACGGATGCTGTATTATTGACTTGTTTTTTGTGAGTATGAGTTGACGTTTTTATTAGTACCATTATGGGGGGGCATAGCCGCTTTAGAATAACTTTTTAATTAGGTTTTTAGTGAGGCATTTTTGAACAAAATACAGCATTCCTGGTAGTGTTATTTAATTTTATATTGTATAAACAATGCGTCACTTGGTGCAGTATAGCTTACATTAGTATTACTCAGCAGGTCGATACATACAGCGATACCCCAATATTATATTTTTCATAAGTGTATGACAGCTTTTACAACGATAAAAAAAACACTTTTTTATTCAAAAAGGAAAACAGTTTTTGCAATCGCATAGTCCTGAGAGCCATAAACATTTTATATTTTATCTAGTGTACCGTGCCTGTGTAGGGGCTTGTTTTGCGGGATGATTGTTGACGTTTTTTATTGGTATTATTTTTGGGGACCAACTTAATTGATCATTTTAAATCCTTTTTTGGAAGGCAGGGTGAAGAAAATACTGCAACCCTAGTAGTGTTTTTTTATTTTTATTTTTCCGACAGCACACACCTGTGCAGTATCCATGACCATTAGCTTTACTCTCAGGGTCTATAACGATTACGCGATACCCTATTATAAAAGATTTATTTTTTAATTTGGAAGCACTTTAAAAAAAAAAATAGTGTTTTTATTGTGTTCAAATATTAATTATGCATCGCTGGTCTCCTGAAAGCCCAACTATTTTATTTTTTTTCCCGTTAACAGAGACGTGTAAGAAGAACTGTTTTTTTATTGCGGATGAACTGATTTATGATACATTGGTACAACATTGGCGTTTATATGAGTTTTAGATCAGCTTTTGTATTAATCCATAAATGTGCTGCAGATGCACAAAAATCGCAATTCTAAGACGTGTTATATTTTGTTATTATTATTGATTTTTAACGGCGTTCACCATACAGGATATTAATGTGACAGTATTTAATAGGTGGATCGTTACGCACGCGGTGATCCCAAATATGGGTACTTATTATTTATTTATAGACAATCTTTTTGGGCTATGGTGGTGCGATTTGTAAAGAGGAAAGGGCAGTGTATGTGTGTTTTAATTATATTTTTATGTTTGTGATTAATATACCTTTTTTTAACTTTTTAAATTTTTTACTTATTTTTCCCTGTTCACATTTTTTTAATTTTCCCATTGAGGATTTGAACTGCAAAATCTCCACTGGTGAAAAGCAAACTCATTAGATTGGTATTGAACGAGGCGATCGTGCACCAATGGCGTTTACATGCTGTGCATCAGGTCGCCATGGCAACTAGTGACACCATTTCCCACAATGCATTGAGGGCATGGTGACGGGTCCCAGAGCTACCCGGATGCATACCGACAGCAACCCGTGAGGTCTGGTAGGAGGACCTGGGCTAGCGGCAACTGTGCCGCAGCACTCGCCGATCGTAAATGCATAGGGAGCTCACTCCTCTCAGCCTGCGGCATCATTTAACGCGGTCCATGACAAGCTGCGCGGTAATATGCGATTTTTCAACCCGCGCGCCGGAGCTCTCACTCGTCCGGGGTGATAGGCAGAACGAGCGATAATTTACCCGCTGGTTCCATGCCGAGCGATCGGCCCCGCGCTGTCTCGACCCGCAAGCCCCTCGGGCGATCTGCCAGGCGTATACATTCACGTCCCATCTTATCTGTGTAAGTCACTCCCTCAAGGGGGGGCTTATGCATACGCCCAATGTACGGGAAGGGGTTAAAGATCTTAATTTGCCATCTCAGAGTGATTTTGTACCCCAGGTTAATTCTCATGCTGTTGAAACTTTTACAGAATTAGTCAAAAAAGAAAAACAAGAATTACAGGTGATTAAAAAGGAAAAAAAAAATCTCATCCTAATTTAACAACACAAGAATTTGTTGCTTGAATTTTTGTGAATAACATGAATTAATTTTAAAAACCCCCGCTGACAAGGGGTTTCCATTTATTATGGACAAACCTTTGTTTTTAAGAAGTTAAATTTTTACAAGACACTAAGGTTTATCGTATATTGAGCTATGATCCAAAATGGGATTTTACTAAAAACATTTCTAAAATAGTCGATGATGCCTTTTCGGTTGGCTTGATAGATCAGTCAATAAAAGAGTTCTTGATAGTTAAATTTCCAGTTACCCCAATATTGTATCTTTTCCAAAAAACACAAATCTTCCTAATCCTCCAGGAAGCCCTATAGTGTCGGGTGGGGTTTCATTTTTTAAAAATATTTCCTTTTTTTCTTGACGGGATTCTTAGACAAACGCAGCAGGAAAACCTATATACAAGAAAAAGGTTTTTTGGGTAAAATCCAAAATATTGATATTCCCCGGGCAATACTAGCATCCTTTGACAAAAAAAAAAGTTTATCACATATAAAACTAAAGGTTTTAAAAAAAATCAGTTCAGAAAGTCCTCTCTAAGAGTCAATTTTCAGATGTCAGTAAGGAATTTATAATCACTTTATTTAAATTGATATTAACCTGTAATTATTTTTCTTTTCTAGATAAGTTTTATCTGCAATTGATGGGAACAGCCATGGGCACCAATGTTGCGCCCACCTATGCCAACTTATTTGTTTTCAAGTTTTTAGGAGACTTTTATCTATTTTTTCCCCCCTTTGAAAGGGGCCCTTGGGGTGGTGGCATTATAAGTATCTTTCCCCATTTTGGCGGGAATGTTGATGAACTTTTGGATTTTCATACATACCTTAATTCTATTGATAGGGACTTGCAGTTTACATTAGTACATTCAGACAAAACTATTCAATTTTTAGACACTAATGTTTCTTTTAATAACAATTGTCTAACTACAAAATTATATGTGAAACATACAGACAAAAATAACCTGCTAGATTATTCTAGTTTTCATCCTCATTCTATGATTAAATCACTTCCATACAGTCAAATGCTCAGAGTGAGAAGAGTAGTGGAGGATGACCAAGAATTCGAATGTTCCCTGGACATAATGATCAACAACATTAAGGATAGAGGATATCCACCCTCTCTACTTGAACACCATGCCCAAAATGTTCGTAGTATTGAACGTATACAAACATTTCAACCAAAAAATAGGTCACAATCGAAACGTGTTGTTTTTGTTTCATAATTTAGTGAGGACAGTCACAAGATTAATAATATCATCAGAAAATATTGGCCTATTTTAAAGAACAGCTATCCTAAAATTAAGGATTTTCAATCTTTCCCATTATTATCTTACCGCAGGCCTTCAAATCTAAGAGATAAACTAGTTAAATCATTGGTCCCGTCTAATAAAACTTTTCAGACAACCATCACGGGAACCCCCAGATTGGGGAGTTTTCCGTGTCTGAATTGTGTGAACTGTGCCTTTATGCATAAAGGTAATAGTTTCATTCATCCGCAGACACAAGTTGAATATAAAATCAAGTTCTTTTTGACCTGTAGTTCGGACTGGGTTATCTATATCCTATGGTGCCCATGTCAACTTCTTTATGTAGGCGAGACGAAATGTGATATGTGCAGTCGGTTAAATAATCACAGACACAGCATAAGAAAGAAACGCCAAGATTTACCTGTCTCTAAACATTTTTGTGAGGCAGGACACACAGAACGAGATTTGAAATTTATGATAGTGGATCATGTACCAATGCCCCACAGAGGTGGTGATAGATTAACCTTATTGAAAAAACGTGAATTAGAATGGATTTTCTGGTTAAAAAGATTGAAACCCAATGGCTTAAATGTAGATTTCATTATTTCACATAACATGAGATAGTACTGTCTATTTTATCTCACTCTATTGAATTTGTTTTTGCATCGTCCGTGTATTTGGGTTTTGTATAGTATTTATGGTTATTTTTTTCGTAAAACTAATTATTGTTTCTTTTTACTTGTAGATTGTTTTGAGAATGAACAAGGAGGTTGGGACATATACACTCACAGGATCTTCTTCTATTACGCCTTTATGTCCTTATAATATCAGCCCTTCGTCACATAGCTGGTTCCATTTTATTAGGTGTTGGAGTACACTGTTAAAAAATATGCTATTATGATACAATTTTTCTATGATATAATCTTTTGAGATAGCCCTTTGAAATGTGGGTAGGTTTATGTAGTTGAATTGCATCTTGCCGCTAGAGTGCGCTATCACTTGGTTTTGGGGTCGTTTGGACGCTGGGGGATCCGATCCACATTTGTGGGCCGTTGATCGCCCTGTGCCCATTGGTGGTGTAGTTCTCTCTCCCTTATTAGGGATGGATTACTGCACATCCCCTTCCCCTCTATTACCAGTGTAGAGTCTCTTCTACATTCTAAGTCCTCCCACTATCAGTGGAATTCTCAAGCAAGCGCTGCTGTTAGATGCTCCCACAATTATACTGTGTATGCGCGATACAGCGCTTGGAGCTTGCGGCGTCTTGTTTCCATGGTTATCTTTTATCCAACCAGTAATGTGCTTATGGGCATGGGCAGTCAACTCAGCAGGACGCCGTTCGCTGGAAGCTTGCGGCGTCTCGTTTCTATGGTCACTTCTTACCCAATGAGTACTGTGCTTATGGGCATGCGCAATTCAGTCAGTAGGACGCCGTCTGTTAGGGATCCGCATAGATACCCACATGTGAGTTTGATTATGTTCCCTGCCTCCTTGTGTTTGTATAATCATGTATTTTTATGATCATAGGATATTTGGTTATGTTAGAATCATGTGATATTAATCTTATGCACTTGCACTTTGATTCACGGATATGGAATTACTGTATTGATCTTTATTGACGTCTGTACACTGTATCATGTTGTCTATTTCTCTTAATTGTTAATTAATTGATCATGCTATATATTGTTCACTTTGTTAATACACACATTGCTTGACAAAGGCTCTGTGAGGGAGCTGAAACGTCGCTCATTGAGCATGGGGGAATAAACCACCTTGTTGCTTGAAACTACTTTGGAGTGCCGTGGATTTTTTCTATTTTGTATTTGGATAGCTTCTTGTATCGGAAGTTATTGCTGCTGGCACCATACATCTAATTTTTGACTGTGGGTTTCCTCTTGGTGTGCTGCTATTTTTCTATTTTTGTATCTGTCTATATATATATATACAGTATATATATATATATATATATATATATTATATATATATATATACAGATTATAATATAGAGAGAGAGATAGCATGTATATTTGAAAAATATTTCTACTTTTTCTTTCTGTACAAATATAGTAAAAGGCCTACTGTTACCTGTATTATTACACCTTTCTAAGGTTTATTCACCTATTTGAATGTTATATTGAACAGTTGTGAGCAGCGTTTCTTAGGTTTTCGCATTTAAATCACCAAGCCAACCACTAAACTGTTTCTCTTAGAATGCAGTTATATATAGATTTCTCTATATGTTAGAGAATACTGGTGCAAGCTAACGTGTGATGTTTATCTGTACACTATGGGCAGTTCTTCTTTGACTTTTAATTTTTTTTAGCTCTGCTTAATTCTTAAATGTATTTTTTTGAATTTGTGATTAAGACTAAACATGAACATTTCCACTTTACAGTGCAGGGTAAGTATATTGTTTCCATATTATTGATTAGGACATGTAAATTGGAGGAGGAATTACTTTGATATATATCAGGAGCAAATGATGCAGTTTGCTATGTACATAATCAGATCTTGTTGCTCAGGTTCACTCCAGCTCGGCTGTTATGTAAAATAATTGAATAGCCAAATTGGACATAATTAGATTGGGTTGAAACATGTCCTGCAGAGATTTACCCTGAGCTTTAAGGAGGCTGCCTGCAACCATGAAAATTATTAATTCCTGGCTAATTAAAAAAAAAAAAAAATGCCAGTAATAGACATCATAACTATAAATACATCTTAATGCAACATGAAAATATCCTGGTATATGATAAGTTGAAAGGGTTGTCAATATCTGAAAAAAAAACAAAAGTATGCTTCTGCCCCACAAAAAAAAAAAAAAAACTATACTCAGCTTCACTGTTCCCCGGCTCCAACGCTGGCTCTCCCCAGTCTTCTGTTAACATTCTGCCACCTCTGAATAGGCAAGTCACCACTGCAGCCGCTAACTAAGTGAACAGTCCAAACCGTGATGTAGAAACCGGTGACTGCTCCAGTCAATCAGCAGCTGCAGTGGTGACTTCCAAGTTCGAAAGTGCCATAATGTAGACAGCAGAAATGAAAACTGAGCCCCTACTTTTTGCAACAGGCAAAAAATATTTTTCTATGCCGTTTTAAAAAATGAGGAAAAAAAAACATCTTCACCTAAGTGGGAATTTACCCCAGTGGCTAGATGGTCCATTGAACTGAATTCTATAACATTTAATTTATACAATGCCTCCAAAGGCAGTGTTACTTTTAAGACTTACTGTATTTTAACATGCAGCAGGCCTTGTCCATTAAGGTTTAGAGTTTTTTACATTGACTTCAGCATGCAGCATGTGCAGTTGCAATCAAAGCACAGTAGTAAACTGTGGTTAAAGAAGTTAGGTGGCCACTGTGTGATATGTGTTGTAATATCTGTGATTTATTATGCAACTCGGTTAGAAGATATCACACAAATTTCTGATAAGTATCGCTGCTCTATAAAAGCTATTATACTGTAGACAGGGTCAGACAGTAAGAAAACAACCCTATTTGTGAATCTGTTGTAGAGATAAGAAGTCATGAGATAAGAGCGAAATTTTATGTCACAGAGAGTCAAAGAAATGTGATTAAAAGTCTATGACACCAGCACAGAGATTTTCTGGCTCTCTGCTATAAAGCCCCTCCGCACACTCACGGTCAGAAAATTTCATAAAGCAGATCATTATTATAGATAAATCATGTCTTAACACTGACAGACCATGTTACACGCTGCATTCATATATTGAAGAAGGTCTACATTTCAGTGGCAACTGATTATTAGCAAAAGCTTTATTGATTTTTTTTCTTCTTTTCCTCGGCACATACACCCATTAGACATAACATTAAACCGCTGACAGGTGAAGTAAATAGCATCAGTTATCTTGTGACAAGGGATGACATATAAAAAGGTGAACAGTCAGTTTTTGATGCCACAAAAATAGTATCTGAGTAACTTTGGGCAATAGTCAGGCTGTAAAGCTTGATGAATCAAATCATCTTCAAAACTGCAGGTCTTGTGGGATGTTACCAGGATGCAGTCCTTAGTTACCTATTTAAAATGGTCCAAGGAAGGACCACCAGTGATCAATCAACAAGGTGATGGGCAGTCAAGGGTGTGTGTAGGAAGCTAAAGGCTAGTCTATCTAGATAGGAAGCACAGAAGAGCTACTGTAGCACAAACTGCTAAAATATATATTGAAGGAAATAATTATTTGATCCCTTGCTGATTTTGTAAGTTTGCCCACTGAAAAAGACAAGAACAGTTTATAATTTTAAGGGTAGGTTAATTTTAACATTGAGAGATAGAATATCCAAAATAAAATCCAGAAAATCCAGAAAGTTTCAATGGGCTACAAGGCCATGAGTAAGACGCTGGGTGAGAAAGAGATGACTGTTGGTGCAATAGTAAGAAAATTAAAGAAATACAAAATGAATGTCAATCAACATCGATCTGGGGCACCATGCAAAATCTCACCTCATGGGGTATCCTTGATCTTGGGGAAGGTGAGAAATCAGTCTAAAACTACACAGGGGAAGTTTGTTAATAATCTCAAGGCAGCTGGGACCACAGTCACGAGAAAACCATTGGTAACACATTACAACGTAATGATTTAAAATCCTGCACTGCCCCCAATGTCCCCCTGCTCAAGAAGGCACATGTGGAAGCCCGTCTGAAGTTTGCCAATGGACACCTGGATGATTCTGTGAGTGATTGGGAGAAGGTGCTGTGGTCAGATGAGACAAAAATTGAGCTCTTTGGCATTAACTCAACTTGTCGTGTTTGGAGGAAGAGAAATGCTGCCTATGACCCAAAGAACACCATCCCCATTGTCAGGCATGGAGGTGGAAACGTTGTGTTTTGGGGGTGTTTCTCTGCTAAGGACACAGGACTACTTCACTGCATCAATGGGAGAATGGATGGAGCCATGTACCGTAAAATCCTGAGTGACAACCTCCTTCCCTCCTCCAGGACATTAAAAATGGGTCTTGGCCTGGTCTTCCAGCAAGACCATGACCCAAAGCATACAGCCAATGCAACAAAGGAGTGGCTCAAAAATAAGCACATTAAGGTCATGGAGTGGCCTAGCCAGTCTCCAGCTCTTAATCCTATAGAAAATTTATGGAGGTAGTTGAAGCTTCGAGTTTCCAAGCGACAGCCTCAAAATCTTAATGATTTAGAGATGATCTGCAAAGAGGAGTAGACCAAAATTCCTCCTGACATGTGTGCAAACCTTATCATCAATTACAAAAAATGTCTGACTGCTGTGCTTGCTATGCTTTTGTCACAAAGTATTGTCTTGTTTGCCAGAGGGGTCAAATACTTATTTCTCCCTAAAAAATGCAAATACATTTATATAATTTATACAATATGATTTTCTGGATTTTATTTTGGATATTCTATCTCTCAATGTTAAAATTAACCTACCCTTAAAATGATAGACTGTTCATGTCTTTGTCAGTGGGCAAACTTACACAATCAGCAAGGGATCAAATAATTATTTCTTCCACTGTACATTTCTATTCATAGTCAGCAAAACCATTGAAGTATCACAACTTGCTGCATGTGGGTCTGTGTAGCTGCAGACCAGTCAAATTGCTCTTGCTGGTCCCTATCCAATGCTGAAGGTGCCTTTTATTCTGATACATGGAATAACAGAAGGCAGCAGTTCGGTCTAATTTACTAGATTTTCTTTTACATCATGTCATTGGTCAGGTGTGTATATAGTCTTACCTAAGAAGTGTCACCAGAAATGACTATAGAAAGAAAGCAAGTCAGCAAAGGCAGTGCCATATTCTGGCCAATATTCTGCTTGAAAGCCTTGGGTCCTGCCTTTTATGTGGATGTTATTTGGACATATTCCATCTAAATTGTTACAGACCAAATACAACCTTTCATGCCAGTGGTATTTCCCAATGGTAGTGACCTCTTCAGCAGGATTATGTGGCCTGCCACACTACAAAAATAGTTCATTAATGGTTTGAGGAACATGACAGAGTTCAAGCTGTTGACATTCAAACTCCGCAGATCTCAATCCTATTGAGCATCAGTGGTACATTATGTGGTGGATGTTTTGATGGAATGAGAGCGACCTATAAAATATTAAGCTATATTAATGTTATGGCTAACTCGAGATACTGGTAATCCCATTTCCATTTTAAAAGGTCTTGCTTACTCTCCTCTATGGTAAGTGCACATACTGTAAATAGGTTAGCCACCTCCATAAAAACATACTGACAAGTCCCATCCAAAGCCCTATTCAGTAATTATTTTACAAAATCAAGTTCTTTTTTCTTCCCTCATGCCTTGCCCTTGAATACTTGTGTTACAATGTGTAATCCAGTGGTCCTGCTGCATGAGTTTAGAGCATTTATTTCTGCTCAGACTTTAAACCCCTCTCTACTCTGGGTCATAAAAGCCAATAGCCATGATGCCATGTTCCCTCTTCAGCCTCAGTGCCAAATATAAATATCACACTTTGTTGCCTCCTTGTCACCTCCTCTGTTCAGGGGAGGTATATTGCTGTCAAAAAGCATCACATGACCTGTGACATTTTCTTTATGGGTGGTTTTCACAGACTAGAAAACGTTACTTGAACATTTTGTATTTCAATCTGGGGACCAACAGAGGTGGCCAAGTCATGTGATTAGTGTTGAGAAGTGGGATATTCCTGGCACAAACCATTTTAAGTTATTTGAAATGATCAATATCTGATTGAATTATACATTGTGATAACTGGTTGACAATTTTAAAAGTAAAACTTAAGTCTCACATCCAATAGTTTAGATACAAATATAATGTATGTCATATGTTTATGACCAAAAAATCCGTAGTTTACTACATGGTAAAAACATGAAACATACGCTTTGTTTTATTGGCATATATTTCATTTTTTATTGACTTGGATTAGTCCCATTTAATAAGGCTAATCTGTGTCCTGATTACCAATGCATTTTTAAGATGAATAAAAAAAAATGTTACTTTTTCTTTAGAAAGTACATTCTAATTAAAAACAATGGGAGGCATAATAAACTCAGTTGTCATGCATATTTTGAAGTGGGATATGCACAAAAAATATGTTGTAAGTACATATCCTAAGACTAAAAATCTGTAGGGAATGGATATTTTTTTAGGCATCAATTACTTTGAATTAGTGTTGCTAAAAGAAGCTTCTATATTGCAAATATGGCTACTAGGACTCTGCTTCCAGCTCTGCAGTGTTTATTATTCATGGTCCTTTTTGCATTTAAGGTTTGCTTAGTTCAATAATGATATAAACAATATAATGATACATTATTGTACAGTGCACACAGTTCAGACTGTTAAAGTGGAATATTCGTTCCCTGTCTGAATGTATGCTGGTTGCCGATTTGTTGTCTCAAGTGTACTCAATTTCTTTTTATAGTCATGATGAGAGTGAAAAAAATTGACAAAAAATGTCCTGCAATTAACTGCAAGCAGAAGAACCAATACTGGAAAGATTGTTAATCCGTGAATGTTTTAGTGGTACTAAGATTTTAGCATATAGCAGTTGGGATATTTTTTCCATTACTTGAACTGTAATACTATCACTACAGTGGGTACGGAAAATATTCAGACTCCTTTAAATGTTTCACTCTTTGTTTCATTGCAGCCATTTGGTAAGATCAAAAAGTTCATTTTTGTGCTCATTAATGTACACTCTGCACCCATCTTGAAAGAAAAAAAACAGAAATGTAGATATTTTTGCAAATTTATTAAACAAGAAAAACTGAAAAATCACATGGCCTTAAAGGGGTTTTGCCACGATGTAATGTTGACGTGGGAGCCTCTAAAATGGGTATTTAATCACTTTTCTAAATATATGTGATTACAAAAAGTGAAGCCTGTGAGAGCTACAGCATTGCTCAGTTCCCATTAGTTTTCTGAAAGTTTACATTAGACACGACCAAGTACTTGACAGGAGCTGATCTGGCCACGCTTGCGTGTTTGCACTTCTTATCTGATGACAGGGAACATGAATGAGCTTGCAAGGGGCTGGGGAGAAAAGTGCAGTGTATGATGCTGTCTGCTGTATAGAGAATCCAATGTTTGTAATGTTATTATTTGAGTAAACATTGCAGACACTCCCAGCTTCCTCCTCTCTGCTCAGCCCCCTCCCTCTCACCCCTGTTGCCGTTCATGCTTTATCCTCTCTCCTGAGCAGATAAGAGGTAAGGAACTCGCTTCGTGGCAAAACCCCTTTAAGTATTCAGACCCTTTGCTCAGTATTGAGTAGAAGCACCCTTTTTTCGGTACTACAGCCATGAGTCTTCTTGGAAATGATGCAACAAGTTTTTCACACCTGGATTTGGGGATCCTCGGCCATTATTCCTTGCAGATTCTCTTCATTTCCCTCAGGTTGGATGGTGAATGTTGGTGGACAGCCATTTTCAAGTCTCTCCAAAGATGCTCAATTGGGTTTAGGTCAGGGCTCTGGCTGGGCCAGTCAAGAATGGTCCGAGTTGTTTTGAAGCCACTGCCTTGTTATTTTACCTGTGTGCTTAGGGCCATTATCTTGTAGGAAGATGAACCTTCGGCCCAGCCTGAGGTCCAGAGCGTCTGGAAGAGATTTTTATCCAGGATATCTCTGTACTTGGCTGCATTCCTCTTTCCTTCAATTGCAACCAGTCGTCCTGTCCCTGCAGCTGAAAAACACCCCCATAGCATGACGCTGCCACCACCCTGTTCCACTGTTGAGATTGTGTTTGGCAGTTGATGAGCAGTGCCTGGTTTTCTCCACACATAACACTTAGAATTCACACCAAAAAGTTCAATCTTCGTCTCATCAGACCAGAGAATCTTATTTCTCCCAGTCTGAGAGTCCTTCATGTGTTTTTTTGCAAACTGTATACAGACTTTCATATGTCTTGCACTGAGGAGAGGCTTCCGTTGGCACAGCCCAACTGCTGGAGGGCTGCAGTGATAGTTGACTTTGTGGAACATTCTCCCATCTCCCTACTGCATCTCTGGAGCTCAGCCATAGTTAGAGATGGACGAATTGATTCTAACGAAGTGGAATTCGTTTAGAATTTCAGGAAAACTTCGGTTCGGAATGAAGTCGAAGTTTGGGGTACTTCGGGTGAACGAAGTGTGCTTTTGATTGATAAAATGTCTGCGAGCACATGGCGTTACATGGGGCAAAGAACTCTGGGAGGAAGAAGGGCATAGCCTGCATGACATGTGCAGAGATGAAGCAAATCAGAGACCAGCGGGATTCTGTGACGTCACCGCACTATATAAGTCCGGCGGCGACGCTGGGAGCTCATACCGCTCTCACTGTACTGATTAGGGAAGGTGCTGCCGCGGCTGCTTGTGATAGCTGATACTAAAGAACTCATTTTTATACAGCGATTTTTCGGGGGTGTCACAGCTTGTCTCAGAGACTGCTTCTCAACGTTCTAATTCTGATTTTGTGGGGTATTGGAACTGAAGTCCAGTGTGTGCGTCCAATGCAGCTGCATATACATTTTAATGCTATCTGCTCACAGCACATTGAATATCCAAGGGTTATTTAAGCCTGTTCCTGTTGTATTCATTTAAAGAAACAGCGTTTTTACAATCCAAATACCACTTCATTTTTGCTTGCTCAATTCTTTTGCGCAATTTACATCCAGGGGTTAATTAAGCGTCATTCTGCTGTTGTGGTGACTAAAAGAAACCATCTTTTTCACCGGCAAAAAATACATTTTGCCTGTAGCATAATTCATAACCGAAGGTTAATTACAAGTTTTTCTCTTGCTGTGTACTGTAAAATACACGCCCTTGTAAAACGCTACAAAGCTGGTAGTTTTTTGGTTGCTCAATTTTTTTGGGCCAATTTACATCCAGGGGTTAATTAAGCGTTGTTCTGCTGTTGTGGTGACTAAAAGAAACCGTCTTTTTCACCGCCAAAAAAGTCATTTTGCCTGTAGCATAATTCAAAACCAAAGGTTAAGTACAAGTTTTTCTGTTGTTCTGTACCGTAAAATACACGCCATTGTAAGACGCTACAAAGCTGGTAGTTTTTGGTTGCTCAATTCTTTTGCAAACTTTACATCCAGGAGTTAATTAAGCGTTGTTCTGCTGTTGTGGTGACTAAAAGAAACCGTCTTTTTCACCGCCAAAAAAGACATTTTGCCTGTAGCATAATTCATAACCGAAGGATAATTACAAGTTTTTCTCTGGCTGTGTACCGTAAAATACACCATAGTAACACGCTACAAAGCTGGTAGTTTTTGTCTGCTCAATTCTTTTGCGCAATTTACATCCAAGGGTTAATTAAGTATTTTTCTGCAGTTGTACTTAAGCCTGTTTGTGCTTTTACATTCAGTAAAATACACAGTGTTTTTAAACGACACATACAAGTAAATTTTTCCTAGCCTTTTGTGGACGCAATTTATACCCAAAGGGGTTACCCAAGCTTGTTACTGGGGTTCATTTGGGAGTCAAATACAGGGTGTGTTTTTTAAAAATTAAATTTTAAATTTTCATCAAACAGTGTCTGTCATTTTAGAACAAACAGTAGGTCATACAGAGAGGTGGCACTCTTCCCCTGCGAGTGGCAGAGGCCAAACTTTCCTGGAGGGCCCCGGTCGCAGCCAGAAAGGGGGATCGCAGCAGGGGTCACCGGGGGGCCCCAAAAAACTGCCGCGTCTCTAGGGGCCGTGTTTTTTTCAGCAACCAATGGTTCTTGTTGGTTGACGGTATCCATTTTCCCAGATAAAACTCTGACAACCCACCAAGAGTCAGGGGGAACTCAGACAAACCCTTTAGTTGGGCATGGCCCGGGACGGCAGGGCCCTCACCTGCCCTAAAAACCCCGCCTCTGTCCCAAAACCGGTTCCCTCAGCCAGAGATCTACTATGGGTCTGGGCTCAGCGCACTATTAGCGGGATGAAAAATTTTTGAGGGAGCAGCAGCTACTTGGCAGCGAAGAAATGGACCCCAATACCCCTGCTTTTTTGCAGTAGGCGGCAAAGTATAGATGTTGAGAGTGGCGGGAGGTCTGTTGTGAAGGGTCGCCTCTGCATCCCAAAGACCGGTGATGAGGAAAGCAGTGAGTGAAACACAAATAAATGATGATGTAGCCGATGCATTGGAGCCGGGGTGGGGCAAGGGCTTCATCATGTCGGGAGAAGAGGGGGTCAGCTTGCGCGTCAGGAAGCGGCGCAGCCAGCAAGGGTTTGTGGGCCGTGATCACCCGGGGATAGCACAGGAAAAGTGGGGAGCCAAGCGGCCACGGGGTAAAAAACCCGTTTCGCAGGTCCAAGAAAGTGGGGCCGGGGGCTCAGCGAGGCAGCTGTGGCGGTCACTCAGTGCGGAGCTTGGCGGTAAAACAGTACTCGGCAGTGTGGCGTTCTTTGCTAAGACAGGGAGGAGCCGAAATGAGTATATGTAGTATCTTAGCAAAAACGAAGCGTGGCTAGGGAGCAAAGGGGAAACCCCGGCCCTGCTAAACACAGCGCGCACCACCGATTGCCTGGGAGAAACGTCCCCCAATGGGGGTGGCCCATCCTCCCGCAGCAGCACGCCCAGGGGACCAGGCCCATTGCAGCCATTCGGGTCCACACCTCTGCAGAAGGGAGCTGTTTCTCTTTGACTCATCCCCCGGTCCAGATGCTCCTGCTCCTCATGGCACCAGCATCGTTCAGCGAGGCGATTGCAAAGAGACAACAATATGGCCAAAACCATCCTAAGGTGCAGAAGTGACCGTGCCCTTTTCCAAGTTTTTGGGTATGCGTCCCCCCCTTTCCAAATGGTGGACTCCCCACCATTCAGGAACTAAGGTTGTGCCGACCCGAGATGGAGAGTTCCAACCGTAATTTCTTTTCCAAAAAGGCAGTCCCACACTTCAAAATATGTAAACAAGGGGGCCACCCTTAGCTTACATTTTTTCCCAAGGGTGCACGGCAGGGGGGAGGTCTGGAGCTGTAACTACGGTCAGGGCTAAATGCCCTTTAGGGCCCAGGGATAAATGTGCTCCTCCCCCGGACACCAACACTTGGACAGGAGACCCCGTTTTCTCCTCCACGTTGTCAAACTGCGACTCCTGCGCCATGTTGCCTCCTCCTCCTCCACCACCCCTCTCACCCTTCCCCCCGTCTGCTCCATCATACCACATGTTAGGGCACAGCGGTGTCACGCATTTCTACCCCGGCTTGCCTCAGCGAACGAAGTCACCGGGGAGGAACTGCTCCGCGTCATGCAGCAAAATCGATGTGTGGTTTCCCCGCGCCAAGGGGTAAATGGGAACCATCGTGACGGAAAGGGAAGTACTGGTGTCTGCATGCACCGAGCAGGGAGGGTCCATGCGCCCGCAGGCGCATGGTTCAATTGGTTGGAAAGTTTCCTGAAGTCTTCCACCGATTTCAGAAGTTCTGAAAAGGGCCAGGAAACTGTGCTCACTTCTCCATTTAAAAAAGCCAGGAAACCCCTCTCGAATTGCAGGGGCAGAACGGCCCCCCCCAAACCACTCTATTGATGTTTCCACCCTTGGAACCAGCCTGCACATGTTGGACCGACTGTATGAACAGAGAAAGGCCTTTAACTTTTTTTGATGATCCGGGCAGACAGGAGTACCCCCCCTGTGTAATTTTGATGTCAGCCAGTGGCAACTAAGCTGACACCCGCCTTTGTTGAGGCCATTCGAGGGGGCGACGTTTTAGTCAGTCCCAGGACTAAAAGGGGTGAATAAAGTCATTCCCCTGCTTCTGTCCGGAAAAGATGCTAAAAAAACTGTCTGGGCAGGGGACTGGGGTGTGGCGACTACATCTCGCGGCCAATGGCCGGGGGGGATAAATGGTGGAGGAGGGGGACATTGGGGCAGAAGCATTTTTGGTGAAAAGATGGGTTTTCTACCCAGGTGACAAGAGAGGAGGAGAGGAGAGCTGGAGGGGGTAGATGGGAGAGGGAAAATAGGGGATGACCCCCAAGCACTGGGGCAGTATACAGTGGAGTGGAGGGAGTGAGCCCCCCGGAGTCACTTGTGCAGATGGCCCCCGCAGGATTTCCCGGGAGTGACACCCCAAAAGTCACCATCTGGCAGAGGAATGACTTTTGGCTCTCCACCCTATTGGACCCTCGTACCGGTCCAAAAAGGGAGCCTTTTTCCCAGTGCTGAGAGGGAGGGAAAAACCAAAAACTATGGGAAACCCCCAGTCTTTTGGGGCCGCTGCCATGTGCGGCATCGTCCCTCCCTACAGGTCTGACGGGGGGGTTCTGCAGCACCACGACTACTCCGTGGCTGCTGGAGGAAGGTGTGGGTGGAGCAGTACCCCGCTCCCTCAGCAGCAACCTAAGTCTGGAGTCACTGATGAGCAGCTTCCTTTACCCCCCTAGTGAGGGGGCAGTCGCCAAACAGCAGCAGCAGGACCTGGGGCAGACCCGAACCCAAAAGGGGGTGGCCTACTTTGACAGCACTCTCCACCCCAGTTAGAAGATCCCCGGATAATGGCAGCCAAAATGGGTTGTGGCCCCCAATTGCCGATTTTTTAGTGGGGAACTTGCTGCCCGGGCCCGTAGTGTGGGGATCAGAGGGGGGTTCAGTCGGCGGGGGGGCATCGTTACCCAAAGGGAACCCCCTTTCCCTGGGAAAAGTGGAAGATGACCTTTTTTCAAGATGAATCAGGCTGGATCGACCAGGATTTACACACACCAATGCCCCTTGGAGTCAGACTACATCAGCCATGAACCCCCCACCCAAACTGTGAGAAATGGTCTAGTCAAATACCTCCCCAGTCACTATTCGATGCCCCCCCCCGAGCCCCCACATCGCTGCCCAGTTTTCCATCAGCCCACTACCATCTTTTCCAGGGACTGTTTTTGCCAAAGACCCCACACTTGTCATTGTGCCACTCCTGACTCATGCTGCTGCTGCCGACCTCCACGCTCTGTCATTGTGCCACCTCTGACCTCATGCTGCTGCTGCTGCTGTCACCTCCACCTCTGTCATTGTGCCACTCTATGACCTCATGCTGCCCGCGCTGGGGCCGTGACCTCCACACGTGTCTTGTGCCACTCTGTGGCCTACTCCTTTTTTTGCCACCTCAAGAATGTCATTGTGCCACTTTTCTGACCTCATGCGCTGCTGTGGGTGCTGCCGTAACCTCCACCTGTGTATTTTGGCCTGTCTGACCTCATGATCTGCTGCATGACCCCCACATGTGTCTTGGCCACTCTGTGGGCCCTTTCCTGTTTTCGCCACCTCACGAATGTCATTGTGCCACTGTCTGACCTTATGCTGCTGCTGCCGTGACCTCCACCCTGTGTCATTGTGCCCCTCTGTGAACTACTCCTGTTTTTGCCACCTCCAGAATGTCATTGTGCCACTGTCTGACCTCATGCTGCTGTAACCTTCACCTCCACTCTCTGTCATTGTGCCACTCTGTGGCCTACTACTGTTTTTGCCACCTCCAGAATGTCATTGTGCCACTGTCTGACCTCATGCTGCTGCTGTGGATGCTGCCGTAACCACCACACAGTGTCATTGTGCCACTCTCTGACCTCATGCTGCTGTGGCTGCCGCCCTCCCCCCCCCCCCCACACACCCACCCTCTGTCACTGATGTTGCCACCTGCTCCCTCAGCAGGTGTATTCCAGCTTCCGCTGCCCTGACTTTATCAGGCTACCTTCGCGCTTGAGTTTTTTGGTCAGTTTTGCCTCTTAAGTGCCAGGATTTTATAGTGAAGCGATTCTAAGAGCGGCGGAAGTCATGTCGTGTCATACTAAAACAAAACATTGTATGAAGACCAAACCAAGCTCCCTCTGCATATTTAAGCATGGCACAACGTTCTACAGCACCCTGCAGGCTCTGTGCAGCCTGGAAATAGCTGTTTTTTAACGTGATTCGTCCCAAAGTAATTCGGACCGAATTTAATTTTGTCGGGAAATTCGGCGAAGTGACCGAATCAAATTTTTGAGAAATTCGCCCATCTCTAGCCACAGTGATCTTGGGGTTCGTCTCTTCTCCCACAGTTGCTTAGTTTGGCTGGACGGCTAGGTCGAGGAAGAGTTGTGGTCGTCCCAAACTTCTTCCATTTAAGGATTATGGAGGCCACTCTGCTCTTGGGAACCTTGAGTGCTGCAGAAATTCTTTTGTAACCTTGGCCAGATCTGTGCCTTGCCACAATTCTGTCTCTGAGCTCCTTGGGCATTCCTTTGATCTCATGATTCTCATGTGCTCTGACATGCACTATGAACTGTGAGGTCTTATATAGACAGGTGTGTGCCTTTCCTAATCAAGGCCAATCAGTTTAATTAAACACAGCTGGACTCCAATAAAGGAGTAGAACCATCTCAAGGAGGATCAGAAGGAAATGGAAAGCATGTGAGTTAAGTATGAGTGTCACAGCAAAGGGTCTGAATACTTAAGACCATGTGATATTTCAGTTTTTCTTGTTTAATAAATTTGCACAAATATCGACATTTCTGTTTTTTTCCTTTCAAGATGTGGTGCAGAGTGTACGTTAATGAACAAAAAAATTAACTTTTTTGATCTTACCAAATGGCTGCAATGAAAGAAAGAGTGAAAAACTTCAAGAGGTCTGAATACTTTCCGTACCCACTGTATGCAGTACAGGGCGTCTCTCAAGTTATTATATTAATTTGGAGGTTACCAGGGTTCAGCTGAAAACATTGTAACTTAATACCATGGGAAAGTAGTTGGTTACAAAGCCCCAGTATGTCATCCCAAAATAAGAACTGAAGATTAAAGAATAGTAATATTATTCTACACATAAAAGCAAGTAAAAGCTGCTGGATGCTGAAATTCACTGTTTATGTAAAGTACAATAGTTTTCAGAGCTGTACCAGAAAAAATTAAATTGAATATTAAATTCCAGAAAGGTTCATCGAAACCAAAATCGGATTGGCACTGGTAATGCGATGGTACAGAATAAAAGGGATTTCCCGGTTTTCATTCCTTAACCCCTTACCGACCTATGACGTATGAGTATGTCATAGCGCCGGTAAGCGGCTTTGAAACGGGATCATGGTGCGGGGGGGCGGCGTCACCCGCCTGCGCTGTTTAACCCCTTAGACACCGCAGCAAAGATGGCCGTGGCGTCTAAAAAACTGAAAAACGGTGCCGCGCACCGTTCTTCAGCCCGATTGGAACATCCGCGATAATATCGCCGAGTCCCGACGGGCTAACATGGCACCAGGGAGCCCTGTGAAGTCTCCAATCGGTGCCATGATCCCGTTTGCCCCACTTCCGGCCATAGGCAGGAAGTGGGGAAACCACCATCATTGTACAGTCTAATGCATTGTCTATTGCAATGCATTAGACTGTATTAACGATTGCGCCCCCTAGTGGTCAAGCACCATAGGGGGACTCAATATCAAAGTAAAAAAAAAAAAGAAATGTTTTAAAGTACAAAAAAAGTATTAAAAATTTCCCCATTTTACAAATAAAAACAATAAAATAATAAAAATACACATATTTGGTATCGCCGCGTCTGAAAAAGTCCGATCTATAAAAATATATCATTTATCCCGTACGCTGAACACCGTAGAAGAAAAAAAATTCCAAACGCCTAAATTGCGTTTTTTGGTAATTTTTCATCACATAAAAATTGGAATAAAAGTGATCAAAAAAGTTGCATGCATTCCAAACTGCTAGCAATAAAAAGTACGCTTCAGCCCGCAAAAAATGCATCCCGACGTCCGTAGGTGTTAGTACAAAAAAGTTATTGGTCGCTCAAAATGGCGCAACGGCACAAGTTTCAAAAATAGAAAATGTTTGGAATTTTTTTACAGTACCAAAACATAATTGAAACCATACATGTTTGGTATTGCCGGATGCGTATCAATCTGTAGAATACAGATAACACATCATTTTAAACGCCATTAAAAAAAACTCCCGCAAACATGGCGCAAGTACGTTTTTTTTCACATTTTGTCCCACTTAGAATTTTTTTGCCGTTCCCCAGTATATTCTATAGTAATATGAATAACACCTTTAGAAAGTACATCTTGTCCCGCAAAATTAAAGCCCTCATGTGTCTATGTAGGCGTTAAAATAAAAAAGTTATGGCTTTCAGAAGGCAAGGAGGAAAAAATTTAGAGCCATATTACTATGACAGTCCGTCAGGAAGGGGTTAAAGGGGTTGTCTCAACTTATTTTTTTTTACACAGCCACAGTCAACTTCAGACTCACACTTCCTGGTCAGGCTGTGGGTGGGTCTGTAGTAGTGATTGGCATATCAGCTCTGCTGTTCCTAGCTGGTCCTGTTACCGTGACATGAGTGCAGAAGGTTTGTAAACTTCAGTACACAAGGCTACAGAGCTCTAAAGGGGTAAAACTTGTCAGTAAGTAATGTAAATGAGCTCAAGTCTTTTAAGATAAGACACACAGCAGTAACCAAGTCATCATTTTGACCACTTCTTAAGCCTGTAGGTGCAAAAGTAGGAGGTAAGCACTGCTTGCAATTCTGAAGAGAAGCAAAATCAGAAAATGTATTTAGTAACGGTCTTTTATCTTTGCCAAGTCAATAAAAGAAACTCGCTCAAAAGCCCAACCATTACGCAAATCAGAGCCTCAAAGAAAAATACCTTGATTACCAGTAAATCAGCGTAAGATCTGACTGGCTTTAAATAACAGACTAATGAGCTTATGTGAAACAGCAGGTACAGCAAGTGTTCAGAACTAGAAAAAATTAACCATTGTTTTTCTGCAGCAGTAGAGAGTGAAGAGTATGTAAAAAACCGAACTGCCCAGTAACCTGCCGACTTATATAATATTACAAAAGTCCAGCAGCATATTAAATACCCATGCAAACAGATCCTGAAAACGATATTTTATTTAAAAAAAAAAAAAAACCTGCATTATTTTATGTGATTGATCATTATGTTATAGGCTCGATCCCTTAAAGATCTGGAATTTATCTGGACAGTTTTAGGGTTGGTTCACATTTGCGTTGGAGGTTCCGCCTCTGTTTTTTCCGTCTTAACAATGGACACCATAGCGGAAACCTGACGGACCCATTGTAATTGATAATGGTCTGAAAACCGTAATTTCAAATACTAACATCACATATAATGCAGAAAAAGGTACTTTTTCCTGTTTACATTATTTACGATGCTTCTCCCAGGAGAAGGAGCAAGAACATCAATAGACTCTTTATCAAGTATACTCCATAAGTAGTGTCACATGTAAAGTGTCCATGTGACACCCAACATATATAAGACCACATTTTTCAACATAAATTTACTATAGATTTCTCTGTTCACAATGCAAGAAAACTATGGCACATTTATAGTTCCCAGTCTATCAATTTGCAATCATAGCAATTTAAAAGCGCTGAATATGTATTACAAGTAATTTTTTTTTTCAGTGAAAGATGCTGTGAAGATTTACAAAAAGTAGAAGCAGTGGAGAAATAGGATCTTGTTTACATTTATTAATTAACCTTTACTGACCTATCATATTGCCATCATTCTAGTTTAATTTTGCTAATTTTGCTCTAATGAAGGGTTACATTTAAACCTAGTCTATCACGCCATACAGACAAACTTTAGATTTATGTCATCATTCTAAGAGAAGATGACCTGACATTAAGTCACGTTTCATTTTGTAAATCATTATTTTATTTATATCGCCTTACAGCTCCAAATCAATGTGCTCCCATGTCTAGATATCATGGCAGTATACATCATTATGTAAAATAAGTTCTTTATATAAAGCCCATCTAGTGATCTAAACGGTTGCATATGCTCCTATAAACTTGCATTACCTATTAGAGTGCTTATATCTTGAATAATAAGCATGTGCATTAGTACAGAAATGTACCAAATTACGACCGTTATTCATACTTCTTTTATTACTAAAATCAATCCCATAAGTTGTCTTTTATTACAGGCATTTAGATTGAAATAGAATATTGCTCAGCAAGCTGGAATAAGGGCAATAAAAATGTCTGAGATCGCAGCTTTACACTAATTGTACAGCTGTGTGGGTGGAGAGTGTGCTATGCACAATAGCTGGGCTCTCCACAGAGAAGGCAGGAATGGTTTATTAGCATCCCTTTCTTCTCAATTGTTGTATATACAGCATTCAAAGAGCACTGCATAAAGAGACAAGCAGGAAGTCTGATGGCTTCTTCTGGTGTCTGTGGTCATGTGACTGTCAGGGCTTCATGCCTACATAAGCTGCTGGGTTTTATCCAGTGTTCGGGAAAATACTTTGGGAAAGTATTTTAAATACAAAATACTTGTGACTGAAGTATTGTAAATACAAATACTAAATACTACTTCAAAAGTATTTTCCAAATACTAAAATACTTGAAAAAGAAAAAAAAAAAGAAAAAAAAAAATGGAACAATTGAACATAGGCTAAAATGGAAAAAGAACTTTAAGTGCATTTCCAAAACTCATAGTTTCATAGTTTCATAGTTTGTAAGGCCGAAAAAAGACAAGACGTCCATCCAGTTCAGCCTGTTGTGCTAAGGTGTTGATCCAGAGGAAGGCAAAAACCCCCAATGAGGTATAAGCCAATTGTCCTCATTTTAGGGAAAAATTCCTTCCCGACTCCAATCTGGCAATCAGAAAAATCCCTGGATCAATGACCCCTCTCTAGAATCCTAGACAATATAACTTGTTATATATTACGCTCCAGAAATGCATCCAAACCATTTTTGAACGCCGTTATTGAATTCACCATGACAAGTCCCTCTGGCAGAGAATTCCATAGTCTCACTGCTCTTACAGTAAAGAATCCCTTTCTATGTTTATGTTGAAACTTTCGTTCCTCAAGACGTAGAGGATGCCCCCTTGTTCTATATACAGCCCTGGGTATAAATAAATCTTGGAGAGATCTCTATATTGACCTTTGATGTATTTAAACATATTTATTATGTCCCCCCGAAACCGTCTTTTCTCTAAACTAAATAACCCCACTCTTGCTAATCTTTCTGTGTACTGTAGTCCACCCAGTCCTTTTATTATTTTTGTTGCCCGCCTTTGTACCTGTTCAAGCTCTACAATGTCTTTCCTGTGCACTGGTGCCCAAAACTGTACACAATATTCCATGTGTGGTCTAACCAGTGACTTGTATAATAGGAGAATAATGTTCTCATCATGTGCCTCTATGCCCCTTTTAATACACCCCATGATCCTATTAGCCTTGGCAGCTGCTGCCTGACATTGGCTGCTACAGTTAAGTTTACTGTCCACTAGGATTCCCAAGTCCTTCTCCATGTCACTTTTACCCAGTGTTTTTCCATTTAACATGTAATCATGTAATGGATTTTTCCTCCCCATGTGCATAACCTTGCATTTATCTATATTAAATCTCATCTGCCATTTCCCTGCCCAGGCCTCCAACTTATCCAGATCCCTTTGTAATAACACATTATCCTCTATTGTGTTGATTACGTTACAGAGCTTAGTATCGTCTGC
The DNA here is from genome assembly GCA_025379985.1 of Phyllomedusa bahiana. Lineage (NCBI taxonomy): Eukaryota > Metazoa > Chordata > Amphibia > Anura > Hylidae > Phyllomedusa > Phyllomedusa bahiana. The sequence goes on along the minus strand of JAODAL010010505.1, from coordinate 40,372 downwards.
AAAGATCGATATTCTAACTGTGTAATCCCTGTGAAGATCATTAATGAAAATGTTAAAGAGGATAGGGCCCAAAACTGACCCTTGTGGTGCTCCACGAGTAACAGGGATCCAGTCTGAGTATGTACCGTTAACTACTACCCTTTGTTTTCTATCAGTGAGCCAGTTGCCTACCCATTTGCACACATTTTCCCCCAGTCCAAGCATTCTCATTTTATTTACCAACCTTTTATGAGGCACTGTATCAAATGCTTTAGAAAAACTAGATATATGACATCCAGTGCCTCACCCCGATCCAGTCTAGCACTGACTTCCTCATAGAAGCTGATGAGATTAGTCTGACAGGACCGATCCTTCATAAACCCATGCTGGAATGGGGTTATACATTTATTTTCAGTGAGATAAACTCGAAAAGTTATTATATATTATTTAAGTTATGTGCTTGTTTGCATTCAGAAGAACAAGGATTTCAAATGTTTTGTCCGACAGGCGGTTTCTTCTCGGTGAGAGAATTAGACCCGCTCGAGAAAATAAGCGTTCGACTGGAGCTGATGAGGGTAACGCACTGTTTAGTCGGATGAATGCATATTTGACGCGAGGGAATTTGTTCAGAACGTGAATTTGACTGCTTGTTTTCTCCTCTAAATATCTGAGGCACTCGAGCTTCGCGATTGACCCAGGTCCTTGTGGTCCACTGTCAGAGGAGTTTTTATCGTCCGAATCACTGAAGTCGAAGAACGGTGATGAATTGATGTTTGTGCGTTGTTTTTTCTTTGGATTTCCATCATTGTCCTGTTCCTCACGTTTTTTTTCCTTTTTTTCGTTTCTTTGGGCCTTCAATCGTTGCACGTCTGCAATAAAGCAGTCCCTCGCCCAGTCCCGGTGTTCTTCTGGAATCCATTTCAATTTGAAGGATGGTTGAGATACGGACAAAACGACGAACGGACGACTGTCATCGTTGAACGTAAAAAATTGCGAGAAGCGCGTGTTCAAATTCGAAAGTATTGCTTCGACTAGAAATTCACTTTGAGTTTTTTTTTTTTGTGTGAGCAACTTCTTCTGAATTTGCAAGATGGTTGGCATGAGCATCCCCAGGAACGACTCCTTTTCTGATTGTAATAGGTTCAAACCCCTTGCAACTGGCTCCATAATGGATTTATACTGGTGCAGCAACTCCAATTCACCGGGCTTGAAAGCTGGAAGTTTCAAGGCTGTTGTTATTTAGTGTAATTTGGGCTCCACGTTTTCAGAAATCAAACGACAGACAGCGTCGTACGTTGAGTTCCATCTCGTCTCACCGGGCGGTTTTAGGGAAAATCCAGTGACGGAGTGTATGAAGTCTGAGGTCTTGGTACTGCGAGATGCCAAATTCCAGAGTTTTGTGCATTTGTCTCAGGAAGTCACAGACACCATGCAGTCCTCACTGCCCCCAATCTCCTCCCTCTCCTGTCCAGACCAGGCTGTCAAACGTTACAATGAAACTCTCACAACCACCCTGGACATGTTGGAACCACTCACACACCGCACCACCAGAGTCAGACGCCCGCCCTTGGCACACACTCCAGACTCGTTTTCTCCAGCGATTGTTCCAGGTGTGCTGAGCGGCTGTGGAGAAAGTCAAAGCTACCTGCAGACTTTCTCCACTACAAATTCATGCTCAGGAACTTATCACACTGCCCTTCACTGGCCAAACAAAAATATTTCACCTCCCTCATCTCCACACTGCACAAAACAACCAAAAAGCCTCTTTGACCCTTCCACTCCCTCCTAAGGCCTAAAGACAGGCTTCCAGTCACTGACCTCTGTGCTGAAGACCCTGGCCACTCACTTCAAAGGACCAAAATTGAAATTATACGCAAAAATTCACATCACAATCCCCAAATAATACCCATCCTGTCCTTCCATACGTCCTCTAATCTACTCAGCATCCTTTACGACGACAGGGAATGTGTGAAGTGTCCAGGCTTCTCCTGTTGATGTTCCCACCACCTGCTCTACTGACCCCATTCCATCCCCACCGTCCAGTCTATTTCTCCAGCTGTCCTCTCTCACCTTACTGCTATACTGTAACCTCTCTCTCCACTTGGATCTTTCCATCTTCCTTCAAACACGCCAATCATAACCCCCTTTCTAAAAAAGCCCTCTCGGACCCGTCCTGTGCTGTAAATACCGACCAGTCTCTAACCTGCCTTCAATCTCTAAACTCCTGGAACGCTTGGTATACTTCTTCGGCCTAATCGCTAATCTCTCTGCTAACTCTCTTCTTGACCCGCTGCTAATCAGGTTTCCGCACCCTACACTCACATGGAAACTGCCTAGTTAAAGTCTCAAGTGACCTCCTAAACAGCAAAAATCTCAGGGTAAACTACTCATTGTTGCCTTCTCTTGATCTCTCTGCAGCATTTGTCACTGTGGATCACCAACTTCTCCTCAAGCAGGCTCGCACCATTGGCCTCCAAGGGGTACAACGCTCTCGCTTGGTTCTCGTTACCTCTCTGACCGCTCCTTCAGTGTCTCATTTTCTGGTCTCGGACCTTCCTCTCCTCTCCTCTTGCTGTTGGAGTTTCCTCAGGTTCAGGTCTAGGTACTGCCTCTTTGTCATTGTACACAGCCCCATTGGGCAAAACATCAGTAGATTTGGGTTCAGTACCTTCTCTGATGCGGATGACACCCAATCAGGGCCGGAGACGGGTAGGCCTAGGAGGCGGACGCCTTAGGGCGCCTACCTCTGCCCTATCCACTAGGGGCGCCCAAGTCCGGGGGCCCCGGACCCTCGCCGGGCTCAGGCCACTTGCCATGGGGCCTGGAAGCGCCGGCGGTCTCTGTGACCGCTTCTGCGAGGAGAGAAGCAGCGCTCCCTGCCCCGCAGACAGTGTCGGGGCCCGCTCCCCGGAGGATCTGCTGGATCCTCCGGGGAGTGCGGGGGCCGCCGGGTCCTCATAGCGCTGAGGGACCCGCCGGCCGGCCCCGTGCCGCCTCAGGGAAAGCGTCGCAATGACGTGAATGTCATCACGACGCGGCTCTCGGTAGCACAGCATGTCAAGGAAGAGCGCCGAGTAGCTGCGGAGGAGAGCTGCGGCTGAAGAGGGATGGAGCGCTAGGCGGCCGGGGAATTGGGTAAGTATTTATGTTTGTTGTTTTTAAGTACTGCCTGCGGCCCCTTTTCCCGCTGCGGTACCCAAAATGCCAGCCTGTGGCCCCCCTATATCCTGCCTGCAGGGCCCCCTTATAATGCCTGCCTGGGGCCCCCTAAATCCGGCCGGCGGCCCCAAAAATGCCTGCCTGCGGCCCCCATAATGCCTGCCTGTGGCCCCCTATATCCTGCTGCGGCCCACATAAAGGCTGCCGTGGCCCCCTATATCCGCCTGCGGTCCCTTTAATGCTGCCTGCGGCCCCTTATAATGCTGCCTGTGGCCACCCATAATTGACTGCTGCGGCCCCCTTAATGCCTCTGCCTTGCGGCCCCCGCCCCTATATCTCCTGCCTGTGGCCCCCTATATCCAGTTGTGGCCCATATAATACCTGCCTGGTGCCCCCATAAGCCTGGACTGAGCCCCCATAAGCTGCATGAGCCACCATAAGCCTGATGAGCCCCATATGCATGGCCTGTGGCCACCCGTACCGCCCGCTGTGGCCCCATATCTGCCTAGTGGCCCCCATTATGCCTGCCTGGGCCCCCTATATCCCGCCCGCGGCCCCCATACATGCTGCATGCGGCCCCTATAATGCTGGCTGTGGCCCCCTATAATGCCTTGCTGCGGCCCCCTCCCTATATTCTGCCTGTGGCCCCCATACGCCTGACCTGAGCCACTGTATGGCTGCCTGTGGCCCCTATATGCCTGCCTTGGCACACATACGCCTCTTTTTTCCTGAGCCCCCTACGCCTGCCTATGGACCCACATATCGCCTGCCTGTGGCCCCATACGCCTGCCTGTGGCCCCATACGCCTGATGTTGGCCCCAGTACGCCTGCCTGTGGCCCCCATACTCTGCATGGTGCCACCATACGCATGCCTGTGGCCCCATAGCCTGGCTAGGGACCCCATACGACTGCCTGTGGTTCCATACGCCTGCCTGTGGCTCCATACGCATGCCTGTGGTGCCACTATACGCATGCCTGTGGGCCCCTTCTACGCTGCCTGTGCCCTATATGCCTGCTGTGGCCCATACGCCTTGGCCTGTGGCCCCCTATACGCTCTGCCAGTGGCCCCATACGCCTGCATGTGGCCCCTAAACGCCTTGGCCTGTGGCCCCATAGCTTGCCTGTGGGCCCATAAGCCTGCCTGAGCCACCATTTGCTGACCTGTAGCCCCCAACGCTCCTGCCTGAACCCCTAGCATATATTTTGCCGAGTGCCCTATATTTATATACCTACCTGTACTAGGGGACGAATATCTATATACCTGCCTGATGAGAGGGCATAATCTATATACCTGTCTGATCTAGAAGGGGACTTTATATACCTATATTAAGGAGTTACTGGAATAGTGAGGAATTCTAAGAGATTTGTGTCACAAATCTCAGGGACGAGTCTTGGCCTGGGAGCAATCAGCATTGAAGGTGTGAACCGGATGGAGAAGAAAGAAAAGGGAAAGTGAACGACGCTGATCAGAAAAGAGTCTCCGCGTGAGTTCTGTGTGCATGTGGGGGTTTTGCGTTCGGTCAGGGTCTCTGGCAGAATTATTTTGAGCCTTATGTAGTAATAGTATTTGGAGTCTTGGTTTTGTAGGAGTGTTTTTAGTAAACAATCATTGTCCGGTTGATTTATTCCATGTATCGGTGGTTATTTAGAGTGACGGTTATTTAGGGGTATTGCATGTCATACGGAGGGGGAGCGATTTTGAAAATGCAAATTTGTCAGGGCTGATTTTCATTGTGCAGTGACTTGCTGATGGATGTTTGGACGGGGAGCTGAGTTGGAATGTGCAGAAAATTTGTGGGACTGGAATGGCGCAGGGGTGAGAGTATTGTGTGTGGTGGTGTGGGGGGGGGAGGGTTTATTTTTTGAGAGCAGAGTGGGGGGGGCGCCATTGGCTGTACTCGCCTAAGGTGCACCAAAATATGCATTGTCCGGCCCTGCACCCAATTATACACCTCCTCCCGATGACATCACTCCAGCCTTGCTACAATAACCACCAGTGACTGTCTGTCACTGGTCTCTGACATCATGTCCTCTCTCCATCTGAACTAAAACCTCACTAAGATGACATCTTGTCTTTCCGCCATTCTACTAAACCCAAAACCACCCACCCCCCCCCCCCCCCCTGCTATTTCTGGTTCTGTATGTGGTCCCACCATTTCTCCTCACTAGGACAGCAGGCCGCTGCTGTCTGGGGGTTTTATTGGATTCTAATCTGACCTTCTCCCCCTATATCCAACCCCCTTGCCGCTCCTGTCACCTGCCCTCAAGAATATCCCCAAAATCCGTCCTTTCCTGTGGAATTGACTAAAAACTCTCTTTACTGTCTTTTCTTTTGTTTGACTATGAACTCCTTGCTTATCGGTCCCCCTCTTCCCCAAATCCCCCCTCTCCAATCTGTCCAGATGCAGCAGCCGGTTGTCTTTCTGCCCCCGCTTATATGCCTTCCCCTGTGTCAGTCAGTGCAGGGTTGCCCATCCATACAGGATACAGTTAAACTCAGCACTTACCCTTAAAGCTCCCCACAGCGCTGCTCCTCCCTACATCTCCTCCCTAGTCTTTGTTCCCGCCCTACCCGTGCTTCCTGATGATATAGATACTTCCCTCAATAATCCGAACCCCATGCCGCCTCAAGATTTCAAGTGCGGCCCCCAATTTTGGAAATTGCTACCGCGGGCGATAGGCACTTTCACAACCCTTTCCTTTTTAAAAGGGGGCCCCTGAAAATACTTTCTGGGTTGGCCCACCAAGATCCCAATGCATCACACACATCTGTCACCCCCTGCACTTGGGCTTATCTGTATATAGATGTAAGTCTGGGTGGAGGTTCATCCCCCTTTTTCATGAAAACCCCTTTGTGTCTCATTTTAAGTCGGGTTTTTTTTTTTATTAACCGTATTTTTTTTTGAACCTTTTTTTTATAATCACAATGCTGAATAACATGTCATATCACAGAAGGTATCAAACGCATTTTACAAAGATGAGATAAAAACTTTTAAAATGTATCTTTTACATGTAAAAAACCCAAAGCCTGATCCCAGGCGGGAATAAGAAGAAAGCAAAGTTTCCAACTTGTTCACTTGCCCAACTTTTTTAAGTTAACACTAAAGGTTACGTTGTGGAAAAAAAAAAAAAAAATACACAGGACAAGACACAGGAGGCGGGGGGGGGGCGGGGGAACCCGTGATAAGCTAAAGACAAAGTTATGTTTATGGCCACTCGGGGCGTTTACGTCCCTTCAATCAAACCCCTTTTTTTCGGTACATACATCCCCCCTTGGCCCAGACATATAGAAACATCCAGTTATTGTTTAGGGGGGGGTCAATATTCCTTAGGGCGGATGTCTTTGGTCGTTGAATAAATCCCATGAGGGAGAGTCTCCCCTCTTCCAGAATAGAGGGGACATCGGGCTCCCCCGCGGTAGATAGAAAGGCCCTTTTTTTTTATCTATCAACGGTTGCGTTTAAATTTAGCGGTAGAATAAAGGACCCAGAGGGGCCTTCTGCCTGTTATATCTTGATACGTGATTTTAGATTTCCATAAGCCCCGGATTTTGGGGCTTTCCCCAAAAAAGTGGAATAAATGCCCACGGGTTTTTGTGGTTCTCCCAGCACAAATCTGGAAATGGGGTTTTTTTGTGCAAAAAAAGGGGGTTAATAACATATAATATTTTTTAGGGTTTTCCCGTTAAATTGCGGCGCGGGTTCGAGTGCCCTTGCCCAAATTCGTTTGCCATTTATTCGATATTTTTCTCTGGACATTTCTCTCCTTTACCATATATCCTTTTTATTAGGGCTTCGGGGGTTTTGTTTGGATAAAATTGAATAGTTTCAGAGATTACCCCTTTTTGGTTATTGATTTACAAAGATTTCAAATTCTGGGGGTTTGAAAAACTCTCCGGATCAAAAACCCCTTCATAGAAAGTGGTTTTTTGTATATAAGAATCCACTTGTTCTGGCGGGGTACCTCAATTTCGTTTTTTCAAATGGCATGAACTTTTGGGGAATGCCCCACCAGATCCGCCGCATGGGAAAAATTATTGTAAACCGCTCGCATGGAGGGGTTGTGTTGCCCCCCCCGGGAAGGGGGATTAAACGAATGAGGTAAGCCTGAAGATGGGGAAATTATTAAATGCCTTGCACTTTTCCCCCAAATTTCCTTTGTCAATGCCATGGGTCCTAATAGGGGCAATGTGGCTTAGCTGGGTGTTTCGAGCAAAGAGTTTGGGTGTGGGGGGGCAATCCTATTTTTTTTACTCCCCATTTTGAAAAAAGCCGCAGGGATGTCCAGGCTGGAATTCGGGAGTGAGCTGCCCAGTAGTATTTCAATGGTCGGAACCCCAACCCCCCCTCACTCTTTTGTAGGAAAACGTTTTTTCAAATGGATGTCTCCCGAATGCCCAGAAAACCTTATTAAAAGGAGCTTGAAGGGCTTTGGGTCAGTGAGGGGACCGGGAAGGAGATTTTAAAAGGGTGAGAATTTTTGGAAAAATCGATCTTAATCGGGAGTGCGTAAAACCCGATAGGGGTTTTAAAACCCTCCATCTTGCAGGAAGCCCGGATCTCCGCTTTGTTAGGGAAATTTTGCCATATATGGGGGGGAAGTTTTTGCGATTGCCCCCTAGATATTTTTAGAGGGGATTTCCCAAATTAAAGTGAAATTAGCTTTGAAAGTCTAATTCCCCTTGACCAAAATTTTATGGGTGGCTTCAGTTTTTGTTGTGTTAATTTTTATCCCAGAGATATTCTGGAAAGTCTGTAGAAGGCTGGAGGTTGGGAAGGGAGTGTAGGAGGTGAGTGTTAAAAGAATGTGCGGCAAAAATGAAAATTTTAAATTTTATATTATTAATCTTGCCCCCTTGTTCAGGGTTTGAGTATTGCCAAAGTAGGGGTTTTTACACAGAGTACAAATAATAATGGAGATAAGGGGCAGCCTTGCCTCGTACCGTTAGCCAATTTAATCGTGGGGGAGGTTGTATGTGGTAGCTTTATAGTGGCTGTTGGGGAGGAATATAAAACCTTTAGAGCTTCCATAAAGGGTCCGGTGAAACCAAAAATTTATGGGTTTGTCGCCTCTATGCCCAAAATTAAGAGGGTTTCAAAACGCCTTTTCTGCGTCAAGGCAAAGCTCAGCCGGGGAGTCCATTTTATTGAGGGTAATTTTAACTAATTGCCCCCCTCGTGTTTCTCCTCCTGGGGGTTTAAAACGCCCCTACTTGGCCCTTGTGAATCAACCCAGGCACCCAAAATTTACCCAACCGTCAGCTAAGTTCTTTGTGAATATTTTGGGTTTGCATTTAATAAGGCGATCGGCCTTGTTAGCTGCCTCCTTTGGATCTTTGTCGGGTTTTCGGTTTTCGAGTTAGTAAAATGGGGAAGCTTCTGGTTTTGGGTTTACCTGCTAAAATTGAGTTTATTTCGTAATTAAAAGGAAAAAGAGTTGTTGTGCAAAAACCTGGTAATGGGGTTTGTTAGCCATCTGGCCCAGGGTTTTCCCCTTTTTTTCGGGTTTTTTTTTTAAGCCCCTCCTCAAGTCATCTTGAAAATTTGGTGTTCAATGCTTTTGGTGCTGAGGAAGGGAGTTTTGGGATGTTGCGTTGGCAAAAAATTGATGGAACACTTGTTCCCCTCTCTTTGGGGGGACCAAAAGGTAGGGTATCAGGGGGGAAAATATAATTTTGTAAAGTTTTGTATGAAAAAAATTTAGCCCCCTTCCTTGGTATGTTGATCTGTCCTGTTGGGTTTTGGGCATGTGGTTGTCGACAGGCCGCATCATTCGTAGTTGTTTGCCGTAGGGAGTGTGCCTTGTTCCCCCCTCATAATAAGTTGTTAGAGGGAAACTAAAAGTCTCTCTTTTTTTTCCAATCGCCAGGGACTTTTGTTGGGCCTTTTTTTTATTTTCCTTTTTTTGATTTTAGTCGGACGATTGCTAGAGAAAACTTCCATGGCGTTAATTGCGTTTTTACCCTGTTCTAGTTGCGTTGCATTTTTTTGATTTTCCCACCCCCAAACGTATACAGTGACCCCGTTTTAAAAGCCTTTGGGCTTCCCTAAAGGAGAAGGTGAAGTGACTGCCCCTATTTTGGGAAGAGTCCCTACCTGTGCCCTAATTTTTTCCCCTGTTTGGGGGGTTTTTTAAATTAAATTTTATTTTGCCCCCAATGGCATTTTTTGAAAGGAATTAAAATTGAAAAACAGGGTGCATGATGGGGGCGTGGTTCCGCCAGGGATTTGTCCAATATTTGCCCTGGATACGTTTTTAGCGGGTTTTTTTCCTAGGAAAAAAGTCCAAAACCCAGAAAGGAATTTTGGGGATTGAGAGAATGTTAAGTTTGTTCAGTGGGGTGGGAATTTCCACAGGTCAAATAACCCGAAGCGCCTTTTCTTTTGAAATTTTCTAGAAAGGTTGGCCCGGGTTGGGAGATGTCTTTTGGCGGTGATGGAGTTGTCTATTTGGTCAAAAAACGCTAAATTAAAAACTCCACCCCAAAAAAAGCATGGAGGAAATGGATCTTGTATCTTGGGGATTCGTTTTTAGAAATCTAGTTTTTGATTGTTTTGGGGCATGATTTAATAAAGTAATTGGCGCCCCCAAAAATTTTCCCATTGTGGTTTCCCTTTGGGATCTAATACAGAAAAAGTTTTTTGGGGGGGCAAGCGCCCAGATGAGGATGGCCCAACCCGCCTTCTTTTTTTTTGTGAGGCTAGTTGGCTGGGTATTGATTTTTAAAGAAATTAGGGTTTCCCAGTTTTTTTCAAGTGGGTTTCCCGAAGGAAAAAAACTATGTCCGCCTTTTAATTTCCTAAGTTCGGTATAGGGAGCCTTCGTTCGCTCGGGAAATTAAGGGCCCCCGACATTTAAGGATGTTTAAAAATGTTTTGAAGTGAAATGTTGATTCCTTCTGGGCTCGCCGAGGGGTAGCCAACAAATTTTACTGAAGCTGGGAGGGAAGCAATTTGGAATGAATCACTGAAATGCGGGCTCAATGGCTCCGTAGGGAAACCAACCTCGGGGTTACAGGGGTAACTTGGTAAGGGGGAAAACCAAACCTGAAATTTCAAAGGTTCTTCGTGTGACATAACCAATAACACCCAAACCCGTCTCTCACACTTTCCCTTGGGGGGGGGAACAGGGAAAACCCGGTTAAAAAACCCAAAAGTGGCCTAGCGAGCCCTTGTCGAATGAGAACAAGAGGTATGTGATTGAATCAATTTAACCTGAAAGTCCCATGTGGGGATGGGGGCCCGGAGTGGCATGGTTTTAGGGGAGGCCTATGAAGGCCCTGGTTAAAGGGATGTTTTCCTGGGCACCCCAAATGAGGAGGCTTCCCCCTCCCCATAGGCGGCATACCATAAAAACCCCCTAATGCTAAAATCTTTAAACGGGGCGCTAAGGGGATAGTAACAATTATACAAAAGATTTTGGTAAGTCAGGGCTGTTAAGCCTAGTAAGGGGCAGTGGAAAGTAAGCCCTAATCAGAAGCATTTAAAATATTTTAGGGTAGAAGTCGTTTCCCTATGAGACAGCCTTAAAAGTCTTTAGGGTGAAATTCTAAAGGTTTTTCTTAAGGCGAAGTGTTTAGGGGGGTTCCCCGGTCATTCGGGTTTATGTTTGTCGCTCAAAGCGAGAGGAGGTCTTTGGAGCCCTTCAAAGTGTTTTTTTTTCGTTTTTGGGGTGTTTCCCGACTGCCGGTATTTTCGGGGGAGGGGATTAAGTTCCCATTGACAAGTTGGGCATCTTTTCCGCGTTGGCGAAAAAGTTGCAGATCACTGGACCCGAGGGTGGCAGATTGCATTTTTGGGGCGTCAACATGAAGGGGTACCCCACTTGTACTTGATGTTTTTCTGCTTCGGGTTCCACGGGGTTTTAAAATCTTCTTTTTTTACAAAATTATCCCAAAGGTCGATGTCTTAATTTGGCCCCCTTTTCGATCGTTTTTGTGCCTGGTGAGCTGGCTTCTTTAGTTGAAAGCGTGAAGGCGCAATCACGTCCCTTTGGGGTGCTGGGGCTCTGGGTGAAGAGAAGGTGGCTGATCCGTTTAATCAGATGTGTTCAGGCTTCCCCAAATTTTTGAATTGAAAATAGTAGGAGAAAACTGGGTAATTTCTTCTTTAGGTTCAGGAGGCCTGATTTATGTGGGATCTTTCCCTTTTTGTCAAGGTCCTCTAGGTGCCTAGTTGTTTTCCCCCAAGGGCCGCTTGCTTTTTGGCATGAGATTGCAAGTTGCCACATAGTGTTGGGAGATCATGGGCCATTTCTATGTGTCTCTTTCAAAACCATTTTTGGTCAGATTGATGCCGCTATTTCTTTTTCAAACATCTCGACCTCGCGCTAAGGATTTAAAAAACTTGTTTGGTGGGAAAGTGGGGAAATTTCTCGGACCTTGGGGGTATGGAGGTTTTGTTTGAAGACCCATCTGGAGGGCCAACGGGATTCCGATGAAAATGCCCAATCGCCGCCCTTGGCATGGGAGGGGGGAGGGAGTCGGGTCCATGTTCCTCTTGGGGTTTCAAAGGGGGGGGTTTAGGTTCCAAGACCCAAGGTCGTCTTTGGGATTCCTGGTGTACGATTTTTAGAAGAGCTATTTGACCTTGGCATGTCTCTATCTGTGGGCTTAGAATTGTCACCTGAAGTACTGGACGGTGGAGAGGCCCAGGCAGGGAACTGGAGAGTATCCGGTGATTGAGGCTGTTGATGTGGGGAGGGAGATATGGATTCTCCTAGCAAGGGTCTCTCTTCACTCGGACAGGTCTCTATTATTGTAACTGGGCACCCTGGCGTTGGGGGTTTTCTAGGCCCTAGTAACAGTCCCTTGCCTGGAAGATGCTGCTTGATGATGTAGTGCTGAATAGAGGATTCACCTGCTGCAGGCTTTTTTGCTTTGCTCCGCCTTGCGTAGGGCCTCTGTGGCTTGGGCTTAGCCAGAATTAGCTGGGATACGATCAAACGCACTAAGAATGGCTGATGCAATGCAGTATATATTGTCCCGTATTGTATCAAGCAGAACCCCTTCTAAAGCCAGTTCTTGGGCTCTGTGTCTGCAGCTTCTGGCCGAGTGCCGAGTCTGGTACAGCGTGATACAGGCCCCCCTGCCTCCATAGCCCGCCTCTTTCCACTCCTACCTTACCGCAGAGACCTGCCAAGCAACTGTGGCCCCTCCGCGGGTTCCGTTCCAAGTCCCGGATCAGCTTCAATGTCCCGTCTGCGGGCGCCACGGGAGGTAGGCTCTGTTCTTTCCCGCCTTGCTGCGCCGCACTGAACTTCACCCTCCGCAGCAGCAGGCCCCCGCTTTCTCCTTTCCCGCCGGAATCTATTGCTAGGGCTGTATCTTATCTATTCATGTCGGTCTTCCGCCGAAACTCCTCCGGTACGTGCTCCACACCGTTGCCCTCCGATTCCTCTACTTTTGAGCTCTTGTAAGCCAGATAGTGCTGTAGCAGCCCCGTTTTAGCGCGACAGGTCTCTGGAGAGATAGAGCTAAGCGGCCATCTTAGACGGTGCCAGGACACGCCCCCCCCATTTGTAAGTACTCTTAATGTGTAATGACTGTATATTTACCCTTGAATTTGTAAAGTGCTGCGGAATATGTTGGCGCTATAGAAATAAAGATTATTATTATTATTATTATTAAAGTGGCCCGGTACAGTTTTTTGTACTGACCCGATCCTGTAGTGCTTGTAAAAGCGTTCTTGACGTCGGTTGTGGCAAGCAAGTTCAAGGGGTGGCTCTGGCACCTTAAGTGCTGAGGCAGGATAATGGCGTCACCTAAGTCACCTTCATCCAGGGCATCGTTGGTGCTGTCATTGTCCGTTTCTTCATGCTGAAGAATTTCGTTAATGTCCAGCCTTTGTAAGTCGTCATCCTCGATACGGTCATATTTCATCTTCCAAAATTGAAATCTTCAGGGGCCAGAAATCAGATCACCATGGATTTTCTTTACCAAATTGTTGAACCCCCTTAACGAAATTGCTGCCGTTGTCAGTGATGTGTATGAAGTTTTGGGTCGACGCTTAAACCAAAACTTCTCATGCGTGTGGTTAAAGCTGCAGCAACTTCTTTGTAAGAATGTTCCCCGACGAGCCTTTTGCAGGAAATGGCAATTGATTTTCGTTCCAAATCGTTGGAGATCCAAAGAGCAGTGACGCCGAAGTAACTTTTCCGGTTACTCGACCACAAATCGGCTGTAGTGTATACGCTGTCAGCACTTTTCAACATGCTCTGCATCGTGCTTACCAGCTCGGTGTATTTTCTTTCGATCCCGTCTTTCAATGTTTTGGTGCTAATCACGTGTTTTCCTGATGCTAAGCCTTTCGACTAAGTTTTTTAAAGTCTGCTTTTCCACTGTGTAAAGAGGAAGGCCTTCGGAAACAAAGTTCTTTCTGGGTTATTGCGTCTTTCGTTCTTTCATCAAAGTCCATGGTGTCTGGACTTTAGCCGAGGTCACGTGCTTGAGGCTGTTGGGTCTGGTCACCTTTGCACTGTCTGCCTTTCGATTCCTTATACTTTTCGTACTTCTGAACGAGGCTTGGATGGACATTCTTGAAAAGAAAAAAAACATTAAAGTCGTGCTAACTATTGCAAACAAATTTGATGAAACAAAAGTTCACAAGGGTTTTTTAAGTGTAGTCTATAGTATTTGCATTATTGCATTTACGGTCCATTTATAGATTTCTCCCACATATTTTTTTTAGTTTTTTTTTTATGGTAATATAATGTTAAAAAAGTTTACCAAAAAGCGTAATATGTAGGTTTTAAAAATTTGCTTCTGGGTTGGGGATTGTAAAATAAAAACCAAACTATGATGTAATTAAATAACTTACTCTTAAAGAGAACCTGTCACATAGATTATGCCCCCCTGGCTGAGGAAAGAACAAGGTAGTGTCAGACCTGCTGTTTCCAGCGCTGTGTCCCTTATTCTGTAAGATGCTGTAGTTTTAGAGTATTTTATGCTCAAATCTGCAGTTTTCAGCCAGAAGAGTCATTCGAAGAGTCCTTCAAAGAGTCAGTTTTTTTCAAACCCGGCCAAATGGAGGCTAGCCCCACCCACCTCAACTGATAAACCTATCACTTTGAATAGGTAGGCACATGTGATTAACTGTCTGTGGGTGGGGCTAGCCTTTGTTGGGCGAGACTAACACCTGCTCATGAATAAGATTTGAGGGGTAAATGCTCTAAAACTACAGCATCTTACAGAATAAGGGACACAGCGCTGGAAACAGCATGTCTGACACTAGCTTGTGCTGCCCTCAGCAAGGGGGGCATAACCTATGTGACAGGTTCCCTTTAAGTACTTAAGGAAGTTGGACGTTGAGTTTATTTGACCTGTGATTAACTTGTTTGGACAAAGGGCCCTTTCAGTAAGCAGAAAACTTTTTGTCCTGCCTCTGCCGCTTCGGATTTAGTCTTGTTAATTTTGAAAAAAGTTCAATCCAAAATTGCAGGGAGATATGGGTCTTCGAGATCTGAATCATTGTCGGTTGTGTCCCCTTCACTGGTATTACGATTTTTTCTCCATTTTTGGAGTTTTTAAGCCGACTTTTCAGCACATTTTTTCATGCTTATAAAAGCCCCCGTCGGCTTATACACGAGTCCACGGAGCATAGAAAACTGGAAGGGGGAGGTTTTCTAGTGCTACTGCTCTGTGATTTGCTTGTCATTAGGTCACGTGACTGTGATGTCATCAAAGGTCCTGTAGCCACTGTTATGTAACATCTGCAGATAAGGTTGAGTCTAAATCCTAGTAGCTCCACCCACACGAGATGGTCATGACGTCATCAGAGGTCCTTTAGCCCGCTAGGATTAGCATCTACCCTGCAGATAAGTCAGTGGCCAGGATTCATTGTGTCCAACTCCTATAGAAGATGTCTGTCACATGGAGGAGAGGATGCTACAGTAAAGAGAAACATACAGGTATCTTCCTTTAGTTACTATGCCTATTAATGTCAGGCATTTGGAGATATTAATTTAGTTTAATTAACTCCATGTGCTTCACATTAATAGCAGTTAACCCAATCATGTCCCTCATATTAACCCCTGTGTGCCCTATATAAGGGTTACTAATATGTGAGCACATGGGGGTACTAATAAAGGACCTTAATTATGAAGATCCTAATTATTACCTCCATGTCTCACATATCAGTAACTCTTATTTGAGGCACACAGGGGGTTAATGTGAGGGACATGATGGGGTTACTGCTATTACTATGAGGCACATGGAGTTACTAAGCTGTAATGCACATGACCAGACTTTTTATCTGCAATGGTGGATTTCCTCCCCTCGGCTTATACTCAAGACAATACGTTTTCCCAGTTTTTTGTGGCAAAATTAGGGGCCTCGGCTTATATGCGGCTCAGCTTATACTCGAGTATATACGGTAATGGATATGTATTTTAATTACAAATACAAAATACTGAATAAAAAAGGATTTTGATTACAAAATACAAATACCTGACAAGTGTTTTAAATACTATTTTAATTACTTGTATTTTAAATACTCCCGAACACTGGTCTTATCAGACCCAGCTCAGCTCTGCAGTGAGTTCACGGTATGTATTTCCTCTGGATTTTACCTGTAACTGGGGCCAATATACAGCCTCAGTTACAAGGAAAATTAATAAGAAAGCAAAAACAGTTTTGTAACAATACCACACAGAGGTCTTTTTCTGACCTTAAGGGGGAAGGGAGAGGGGCACAATATGTAAAACAAAATAAAAAAACACATACACAATAAAAAAAAGTTATTAATATTAAGGCCGTGTTCACACGGCTTATTCAAGCCGTAATTGCGAGCCGGATTGCTCTCGCAATTACGGCTTGAATAAGGGGTGGGTGCGGGGGCGCGGCTCGCCGGCCCCATAGACTTACATTATCCACGGCGCGTATTGCGCCTGGATAATGTGCAGGTGACTTTCTCCCCGCCCGGCGGATTCGCCGAGCGAGGAGGAGCGACGGAATCCACTGTTCTCTATGAGAACTGTGGATTACCGTAAATACTGCGACGGATTGGAGCCGTACTGCAACGCAAATCCGGCGCGCAGTACGGCTCCCATCCGTGCCAAAATAAGCCGTGTGAACGGCCCCTAATACTAACAGCCCATACCATAACTTTTAGTCCCGCCCCCAATTACCCTAAAACTATATAAATGCCATGACAGAAAAGTAACACAATTTTAGCTGTTTAAAAAATAAAGGGAAAAACAGACAGACAGAAGTGGGTTAAAAGGGCTGGTCAGGAACAGTTTCACCACCCAGTATTATGATTGGCAAATATTTGCACTTCTCTTCCCACTAACTTCCTTCCTTAAAAGGCTATTCTCACCACAATGATTAGCTTTAAACATGTGGGGAAAGGTAAATAAAGACTATTACCAAATACATTGTTGTTCTGAGTTTACTTCCTTTCATAGTTAGAGCAGATCTTATTTCCTGCCTCTGTACACAAGCTTCCCTAGTTACCAACCATCTCTCTGCTCTTATTGTTCTTGCTGCCCTGGTGGGATGGTAATGTCACTCTCTGCTGTGTCTTATCAGTAACGTGGAAAACAGCAACAATATGCACTTGTTAGCTCACCCATATAATGCCAATCTCCGGATTGTCCTTGCCATCATCCCGCTTGGAGCAGGCGGTACACACAGTCCTTATATAGAGAAAGATTGATGAGGCGTTCCAGGACCGTACTCCGGTCTGACATGCGTCAACTCGGGGCACCATCTTTTTGTGGGGAGATGCCATTATTTGGATCTATGTATTTTTAAACTTTATTTACAAATAAATTTGGATGTATTTTTACGGAGTTCGGTCCTGGAACGCCTCATCAATCTTTCTCTATATAAAGTCTTATCAGTAACACAGGAGCTTGTTTATCTATGACAAACTTTAACCCTTTGGAGCTTTCTGTTCTGCTGTCTAAACCCTTCTGCTAGCCATGTCCTTCTAACAGGATCAGCTAGGAATAGCAGAGGTGATCTGCCAATCACTACTGTAGTATTACCCGCAACCTAGCCAGGAAGAGGGAGCCTGAAGCTGACCGCAAAGAGCAGACCCTGTAAAAATTGCATGTCGAGAACAATACCTTAATGATCCATCTCCTATTGCTTGTTTTCCTGAATAGAATTTCTAGGTTCCTGTGAATTTCTAATGTGTTCTAATGTTTCCTTGTGTTGTTTACCTGTGTGCTGCATGCTCTGACATTTAGGCCATGTTCACACGGCTTATTCAAGCCGTAATTGCGAGCCGGATTGCGCTCGCAATTCCGGCTTGAATAAGGGGCGGGTGCGGGGGGCGCGGCCTGCCGGCCCCATAGACTTCAATTATCCACGGCGCGTATTGCGCCTGGATAATGTGCATGTCAGTTTCTCCCCGCCTGGCGGATTCGCCGAGCGGGGAGGAGCGACGGAATCCACTGTTCTCTATGAGAACGGTGGATTATCGTAATTACTACGACGGATTGGCGCCGTACTGCAGCGCAAATCCGGCGCACAGTACGGTTCCAATCCGTGGCGAAATAAGCCGTGTGAACGGCCCTTTACTGTTCTAAGAGAATTTCTCATGACCTTTTAATATTTATAAGTGAATGCCACCTGCACTTACCTTCACCTCTCTTGTCTGCTGTTCTGGTACCAAGTTTTGGAACCTACTATTGTCAGCTGTTGCTAAGAGATTGCAGAGACTACTGTATACTGTAAGGGTGGCATACTGGGATTCACAATATCAAAGGAAGTCTCCTGAATAAGGGTTAAAAGGTGAAAATCTGGGAATTATTAGATTATGCTTCTCAATTTAGCTTAAAATTAATTCTGCTGCAGTGCATGAGATTTGCCTAGGAGGGCTTTGTGTCAGCTGCACAGTTCACAATGATGTTCCGAAAGTGTAGAAAACCTACCAGAATCATACACTACTCACAGAAATTTAGGGATATTTTGGTTGAAATTTAAGGGTGAACATAAAATTTCTTGAAATTTTTTTAAATGAACTAAATGAGACCATCTCTTAACCTTAGATGCACATGTCCAACTGTACAGGGTTTCAGTACTTGGTGCACAACTTGCTGATCTCTAACAAGGAGCTTAATGGCAAAATTCCCAACAGGTGTTCGATCCCAGAATCACCTAATAAATTTAGGGCATCAATTTGAACTGGGATTTTACTCATCAAGCATAAGACCAAGACAATAGTTACAATTAATCAACAGTATCTCGCCATTGCAAGGCTTCCAGCAGGATGCTCGCAGACGGAAGTGGCTACTGAGGTTAGAGTGTCAATCATCAGCAGATTGCAACAGAGATACAGAGAGACTGGAAGAGTCACAGAAGACAAAGAAGTGGACGTCCTTGGCTACATCACACGCTGATGATGGTTTCATTGTAAACAATGTCCAGCAAAACCAGATGATGAATGCCACACAACTCCAGGCACGTTTAAGTGAGGTGAGAGGCAACCAAATGTCATGTCAGGCCAGTTGTACCGTTTACATCAGAAAAACAAATACAGCAAACAGCACAGCCAACAAAAGACAGCAGAAAGAGCCGCACTATATTTGAAGCATTTTGTTACACTTTGAATAATGAGTCTGTGTGTTTCTAGTACCAAAAGTTTATTTACTATAAATTTTATTTATAGTGGAAAATAATTTGCTGTTCCAAATAAAACAGCAAACATGAAAGACTTTCCGTTCTCATGTGTCTGTTAGGAATGTAAAATAACAGATATACGTTAAATATTAAAACAATCGCCTTTATTCAAAATGAAATGTAGGCAAAAAAAGTCTTGACTTAATCCGTCCATCTGTCTTTCAATGACGATGGTTGTGCGTAGTACATAGCACCATAGATGCATAGACATTTTAATGGTAGCTGATCATCGCATGGAGCAAAAAGAACAGTTATTCTCTGAAAACAAAAGTTTCTTCTTTGGAAAAGCCAAGATCTTCTAGAAACCTACAGAAAAGTAAAACAGGTTAGTTTTGAAAAAGTTGTCATTTAAGGTAAACTAAAATACAAAGTACATACATACATGCCTAAATTTTTCTATAAAGCAGGTCTCTCAAATCCATTTTGCTTACCAGCCTTTCTTGCGTCCTTAAATATTCCTGCAAAGCTTTTCAAGTTTTGGCTACTTTATGTTTTGTGTGCGAACATGCTTTCTCAAGGAAGTGTGTTCGCACACGAAACGGCCATAGGCTTGTGTATGATGTCTATCTCCACCTGCTTGTCTTTGATTACTATTGAATATATTTATTCCAGAATGGATCGGTGACTGCTGAAAATCATCTGCTTTATATTGGGATTGCTTTCCACCTTGCTGCTATTGCTGAATACCACCAAGAGCGTTAAGAGGTGACGACCCTGTGGCATATACATATATCTATCCATTTGAATAGGACTGCTGGTGCCGATCACTTCTTTGGATTTTGCATTGTGATTTGAAACATAACTGTGTAATGCTTCATTTTGCCTGTGGCAGTATTGCGCTCAAATGAGATACTTGCATCTGGGCTTTGCCAAGATCACAAATTCCTTGTGATCAGGTTATTGTTGCAGGAGCCTTTTAACAAAAAAGTGTTGTCAAAAGCAGACAACTGCTTTGTGAAATGAAGCAGGTGATTTTAAACTTCAACACCAAAAAAGATTTATTTTGCACCGAGAAAAGAAAAGGTAGACATTCACTTTATAGAGGAAAATATTAAGCAGCTGTAATAACCGATTACTAAAACAGAAGGTGATAGCTTCTCTATCTGTCCCAAAATCACAGTATCTAGCAAAGTAGGCACAATTACTTCTTAAGCACTTCACACATAAACCATTAGCCTTATGGAATTTACTCATAATGTCAGAACATCTGTCAAAATAACACATTCAGTGCATAAGAACATTATGTCCCAGTAATTAAAACATTCTTTTATATCACTATGTGATTTTTCTTGTTTTACATACACATCAGCACCCTAGCAACATCCAATGCCCGTGTCATCTACAGTAGATAACGTAACCATCTCCTTGCCTGCTAGAGATATTTATAACAGTGTAATCTCAAGGCTTTTAGGTTTATCAGCTACTAACGTATATACCGTAATTCCCTGATTTACAACTATCTACCAATAAACTCCAGCATTCTCACACATTCAAAATTGCATTTACTCCATATACTTCCAGCTGGTTACTACTTTTCTTTCCTTAAATTTTCACTAGTTTATTACATCCATATTTTTAAGGAATATTTAATTAGACTTCTTAATATTAAAATTAATTTTCTAGAATAAAACTAATCAGGCAACACTGGTTTTGGACATCCACTAGTGTGACAGTATTCCTGTATGAAAACACTATTTTTTAGCTCCACAATACATTACACCCTAGGTGCTTTTATTTTATTGTGCAATAAATTAGCTACAGAGGCTTATGTTTCTAGTCTTTAAATATTCTACTTTGATTTTAAAAAAGGCACGACATTCTAAGGCTCTACAACCAGGCAATACCTATACAACAATCTCCATGTCTTAGGCTACAGAAAAGCATTGTGCTGCACTCATCATATCTTTTGAAATAGTCTCAGGACAGTTGATTTCAGCAACTTTTAGTGAGTTTACAAATGCTGCTAAAGGCAACTGAAACTAAAAAGGTAGGTTATTCCACTACTGGGTAAATCAAAAGAAAAAAGGGAAAGAAATAGTCATAAAAATTAACTTTCATTTAATATAATATTAAAAAAGTTCCCATACGAACAATAGAAGTAGGTATAATCTTAATCGTCACCACAAAAGACAATAACGATGGTGTCAAAAAATATCAAAAAGGTGGGACTGGTAAACACTGCCCTAGTAGACCCTATCTGGATTGTTACCATGGCCCTCACCTAAAGACACAGGGTAGTCGCCCTGATAAGGGTAAACCCCCGCCCCCCCCTGCCAGAAACCTCACCATATAAAAAAAAAGGAAAACCCTAGACTTCTCTCCGGTCCCTTCCTAACAAGTTTCAATCTGCCCCTATCAGAGATCTCATCAGAGGACAGGTATGGGCTATACAGAGGAACCGAGAGAAAAAGTTGTCCAAAATAAATGTACAACGGGTATAGACAAAAGATACAAGAGAGACACCCTCTAATAAATGCAAGAGAGCACTAATATTATACTACCTGAACATTATCAATATCTTGTCACATTACAGGTTAAAGCGAAACACCAAAAAATGTCCTACAAGAAGCCAATAGTATGAATGGGCACCAGACAAAAAACATGGGTACCCAAACTGATAGTGCCAGGAATCCCAAAACATAAGCACCTCACTATATGGGTTAGGATACAGTCTTACCTTGACCAGAAGATACCTGGATTAATGGCCTCCATATTTTGACTAGAAGGCAACTAGGAAAAAATAATGATTAAGATTACAATAGACGATACATTTGCACCTGGTAAGTTTCCAAAGAGAATAAAAAATCACTTGTTACCTTCTGTAATAAGGGACACCCTTATTGGGATGACTACCCTGTCTCCTTAGGTGAGCGCCGTGGTAGCAATCCAGATAGGGTCTACTAGAACTGTGTTTACCGATCCCACCGTTTTGATATTTTTTAACATCATTATTATTGTTTCATGTGGCGACGATTGAAATTATACCTACTTTTATTGTTCTTATGGGAACTTTTTTACCTTTAAGAAAAAGTCAAGTTTTATAACTATTTCTTTCCATTTTTTCTTTTGATTTATATACTAGTCTAAGGGGCTTGTCTGTCAGGCTATTTATTGAGTCGGGCATTTCTATTTTCATTCCAATACTGGGGAACCACCCTAGAGGGAATGCAGGGCATTGTATAGCCCTGGCAATAGGTTAATATGGATATAACCATTCTTTCATCTTCTTTATTATCAGCACATGTGTGAAGAATACTCGATAAGACACAAAAGACAATATTATACCACTAGGGTATAACAGTACAGCAGGATAGTAGTGAGGAGTGAGCATTTTTGGTTTCCTACGGCTGTTTTTACATGATGAATTTGAACATGGAATTTAACATAGATTCCAAGTCAGATCCCACATCAAAATCCACTTGAAAACCAAGTTCCATTGGCAATCCGCGCTGTAGTTTCACTTGGATTCCACGTCGTGCAGCTGTGACACAGACAAACCTCATTGAGAAAAACCTGCCTCTGCAAAGCTAAAATCCACAGCAGATATCTGAGGGCATTGCCACAGATTTTCGCCTTGGATTCCGCCTCAGAATTTTCTATTCTGAAAAAAGCCAATGAGTGAACACATACCCTACTAGTTTTATTTATTGATCATAGCAATAACAAGGTAGGCTTTTTTAAATTACCTTAATCCTTGGTCAACAAACCCATTTGGACCGCAGACACATATGAAAATAGAGGAATTTTCTTTACTTCTGGATAAGGCCTCTGAGAGAAGGGAAGGTGATATTTGGCCTTTATATCCAACCCATGATTCACTAGGTTCGGAAAGAATAAACTGAACTTCAAATCTGAAAAATACAGTTGAGTTTTATATTATGGTACTAAACAGACAGAACAGTAGTGTATTTATGATGCAAAGCCGAGTTTATCATGAAACTTATTATACCAGAATCTGTTACATCTAGTTTTTCAGAGGACTGGAGTTAAATGTACTGAATTATAATATTTTGCAATCATGCATAATAGCTCAATGATAAACTCTATTCTACAACATATAATAATTTTGCATTTGTACATTCTCCCAGCCGTAAAGAAGGTCAGCTTAATTTCCTAAAACGTATTAAGAGGAAATGAACAGACCTAAATTCATTTATTGTGCCATTCATATCTGGATGTCTGGCAGGGTAGACAACGTCTTGTAGGTAGTGTAGCTTGTTAACACAAGCTATACTCAATGGCAGCAAGTGGCCAATGATAAGCACTGCAAAGAGAATCTCGTCAATACCAGTCAAGTATCAGATCTAACCCATTCGTCAGCCACACACTTATATAATTAGTCAATAATCCAAATGCTTGGCAAACAGCACATGATTCAATGATTTTCTCAGCCTACTCAATAAAAAAATGTACTGTTTTATTATAAGATATGTGGAATACAGTTTTAGCATTTCTATGAGAGGCACCACTTTATCACTTGACATATAACCAACAGGCCCATTCCGGAAGTACTTGTGACAAGACTTGTTAGAATTTAGTTCAGATTTCTCTTACCACTTGTACTTTCTGACAATCTTCTAGGATTGGTGGTCAGTGGAGGAATTTGAAATGTGAGAAAGTAAGAAATCATAAGATTGCAAACCTATGCAGATATCTTAGCGTGGACACATTGCTATTAGATCATCTAAATCATACTTATCAACTATCCCGGATCGTTCTGCAAATAGTTAGGATCTCCTGCACTCCTGACAGAGTTGTGGAACAGCCCGCATCTGAACAGCTGCAGGAGGTTCTCTATGCTAGAAGTGGAACCAGAGCAGCATCATGAGACACAGCCCTGAGATCACCGACTGTGGCCATTGTTCCGATAGCTTATACATAGAATGCTATTAGAGCAACGGGCCCCAGTGCACTGGGAGTGAATTGGGAGTGGCAATTATTTTTACTCGAAATACAATGAAGGTATGAGTCTTTGTATCTTACCACCACGTTTCCCATTTGCTGAGGATACACATACACAACTGGTATACACATAGGAAAATTTAACAGTGAGTGACTCTGGAATAGACTTTTTTTCTATCCTAATCCTGATGACACCATGGCTGTATGAATGCAACCTCCTGGAAGCATGCAAACTCCCTACTAGTAAACCCACATTAATCCCTTACCGCCGGAGCCAGTTTTGGCCTCTCTGATAGAGCCCCATTTTTTAAATCTGGCATATGTCACTTTATGTGAGAATAACTTTTTGACACTTTAACCTATCCATGTGAGTGAGAG
This sequence comes from Phyllomedusa bahiana, assembly GCA_025379985.1. Classification (NCBI taxonomy): domain Eukaryota; kingdom Metazoa; phylum Chordata; class Amphibia; order Anura; family Hylidae; genus Phyllomedusa; species Phyllomedusa bahiana. The sequence goes on along the minus strand of JAODAL010010505.1, from coordinate 16,326 downwards.
ATTTTTTTTTCTCGTGACACATTGTGCTTTAAGATTGTAAGAAATTTTGGTCCAAAAATGCTTGTTTATTTGTGAAAAATATCAAAGTATCGTGAAAAATTTGAAAAATTTACCAATTTCAAACTTCAAAAATTTCTGCATGTAAGACAGATAGTTATTCCACTGGAAATAGTTTATAACTAACATCTACCAAATGTCTGCTGTAGGTTGGCATCATTTTTTTTTAAATGTTTTTTTTTTTTAGGGGGCTAAGAAATTTAGTAGTAATTTTCAAATTTTCAAGAAAATTTGCAATATACATTTTTTAGGGACCAGTTCAGTTCTAACGTGTCTTTGATTGGCCTGTATGTTAGGTACCCCCATAGAGGACTAAGAAACTACACCCCTTATAGTATTCAAAACAACATTTAGGAAGTTTATAAACCCATTAGGTGTTTCACAGGAATTAAAAGCAAAGTGGAAGTGAAATCTCAAAATTTAACTTTTTTTGCAGATTTTCAATTTTTATCCATTATTCACAAGAATACGGTAGATGTGACCAGTGAAATGCAAATTAATAATGATTCCCCAGATTCTGCTGTGTTCAGAGATCCAATATGTGGCCCTAGTGCGCGATTTGGCTCAACCACAAGCCCCAGAATAGGAGGAGACCCTACTGGATTCTCATTTTCATTACAATTTTATTTAGGTGCCATTTCAGGTTTGCGGACACCCTAAAGTGCTAAAACTTAATAAACATCCCTAAAAAGACCCCATATTGTGAACTACACCCCTTAAGGAATATATCCAGGGGTGTAGGGAGTATATCGACCACACAGGTGTGTCACAAAATTTGTTAGCGGTAGGCTGTGAAAATGGAAAAAAAATTTTTTTACAACAATCTGCAATTTTAGCTGAAAATGTTTAATTTTTACAAGGAATCCTGGTAAAAAAGCAATTTGTTCCAAGTTCGGCAATACCCTACCTGTGGGTGTAAACTGCTGTTTGAGCGCATGGCAGGGCGTATAAGGGAGGGAGGGTTAGGGTCGGTTCACACGGCTATTCAAGCTGTAATTACGGGACGGATTTCACCCGCAATTACGGCTTGAATAAGGGGCAGGGGCGCTGCCCGCCGGCCCCATAGACTTTCATTATCCACGGCGCGTATCCCGCCGGGATAATGAACATGTCACTTTCTCAGGAGGAGACGGAATCCATAGTTCTCTATGAGAACTGTGGATTACCGTAATGGCTGGGACGGATTCCAGCCATATTGCAGCGCAAATACGGCACGCAATACGGCTGCAATCCGTCCCTGCAGTAAGCCGTGTGAACGGCCCTTTATTTGGCTTTTGGAACGCAGATTTTGGTGGGGTCATGTTGCATTTGCAAAGCCCCCAAAGTACCAGAACAGGTGAAACCTTCCAGAAGTCACCCCATTTTGGATTCAGCAACCCTCAGGGATCTGATCTAAGGGTATATTGTGCATTTTGGGTGCACAGGTATTCCATAGTTTTTTTTTTGCATTGGGCCATGAAAATGGTGGGGGAGGAACGCAATTCCGCCATTGTTTTTTGGGCTTCAATTTTACAGCGTTCGCCGTGCAGTGTAAATGACGTGATAACTTTACTATGGGGGGTTGGTACAATTGCAATGATACAAATTTTATATAGTTTTTGTTTTATTACTTTTACACAACAGCAATAGGTCTATAAAAAGTTGCGTTTTTATGTTGTCCTATTCTGATAGCCATAACTTTTTCAGTTTTCTGTATACGGAGCTGATTAAGGACGTGTTTTTGCGGGATGAGTTGACATTATTATTAGTACCATTATGGGGTGCATATGACACTTTGATCACTTTTTATCAAGGTTTTTGTGAGGCATTTTGAACAAAATACAGCATTCCTGGTAGTGTTTTTTATTTTTATTTTTTAAAGCGGCCACTGTGCTGTATAAATGACATGCTAGTATTACTAAGCCGGTCGATACGATTACAGCGATACCCAATTTGTATTTTTTTTTATGTTTTACTGCTTTTACACAATAAAAACACTTTTATTCAAAAAGGAAAACACGTCGTTTGAGAGCCATAACTTTTTTATTTTTCTGTGTATGGAGCTGTGTAGGGGCTTGTTTTTTGCGGGATGAGTTGACGTTTTTATTGGTGTCATTTCGAGGGGGAAAAGACTTTTTGATCAGTTTTAAATCCGTTTTTTGGAAAGCAGAGTGAAGAAAATCCTGCAATCCTAGTAGTGGTTTTTATTTTTATTTTTAACAGCGCTCACCGTGCAGTATCCATGACCAGTTAGCTTTACTCTCTGGGTCGATATGATTAAGGCAATACCCAGTTTATATAGTTTTTTTTATTTTGAAGCACTTTAAAAAAAGTGTTTTATTGTGTAAAACAATATTCATGCATCGCTATCTCGAAAGCCATAACTTTTTTATTTTTCCGTATACAGAGACGTGTAAGCATTTTTTTTTACGGGATGAACTGACTTTTTAATTGGTACAACTATAGTGTTTATATGAGTTTTTGATCACTTTTTATTCCATTTTATGTGCTGCAGGATGAACAAAATTCCCAATTCTGTGACTTTTTTATAGGGTGGGTCGTTACGCATGTGGTGATACTAAATATGGGTACTTTATTTATTTTTTATCTTTTTTGAGGCGATTGGCGTTTGTAAAGGGGAAAAGGGCGGTGTACGTGTTTTTTATTTTATTTTTTGTGTTTGTGTTTTACTTTTTAAATTTTTTTTCACTTTTCTCCAGTGGGGATTTGTAACCGCAATGGTCAGATTGCTGTTACAGTGGTGAACCTGTACACAGCGGTACTGCTGTGTACTGGTCACCATGGTAACTGCCGATCACCATGCCCACAATGCATTGTGGGCATGGTGACGTCACCAGACTACCCGGATGCTTTCAGAAAGCATCCGGGGAGTCGGGTAAGAGACCAGCGAGCGGCATCTCTGCCGCTCGCTGCGCCGGATCGCAGGCAGCAGGAGCTCACTCCTCCTGCCTGCAGCTTCGATGTCGCGACCATGATAGGTCGCGGCATCGAAGGGTTAATCACCCGCGGCCAGGGCTCACTACGGCCGGGGGTGATGTGGCATGAGGCCAACGGTAATTTACCGCTGGTTCCATGTCGCGATTGTGCGGGGCTTGCCCGCAAGATCGCCAGGACATATGCGTACGTCCAATGTCGGGAAGGGGCTAACAGTGGTTTCTCTTGTCTTCCCAGAACAAGTATTTCCCCCTTAATTATTTCTTATGAAAAATCCATAATTCCAGTAAATGTTTTATATTTTATGGAGACCAGGAAATGAAAATAATGTTTATGCAGCAGTGACTGGCAGTTTGTAATAAACTTTCTGTCCCCTGCAGAGGGGGTTTAGCACTCAAGGTCTCTTGCTTATTTAGTCCCTGCTCTAATTTTATGCAAGCATTTAAAAACCACCTGCTTAAGTGTCAGCTGCCGCCAGGCAATCAATTACAGTCCAGCAGTGGCCTTCCAATACTAACCCTTCTTGGTTTTGTATGACTACCTGCTTTTACAAGAAGAAAAAATTAAGTTTAAAAATCTTAAAATATTTGTATTTTTAACATATAAACAAATAATGTATCAACCAAAATTTAAAAATATCACAGCCACAATGACCCTCATTTACTATTGTGGTTGCAGCAGAAAAGCTTAGTAAAATGCAAAAAAAAAAAAAAAAGCGCATTTTGGAGCAGCATGGTGCATCGATCCCATACATTTTTATTATGGGTATTTGAAAATTTTTTTAACCTCTCTGACAAGGGGGGTGTGGCTTTGTGAAAAGTAAGAGTGGTTTCAATGGAAATGGCATGGCCACAATACGAAACACTTCCCTGAAATTCTGCCATAAAATGCATGACAACTAAAAGTTGGTCTAAAAAACTATACAAGTCTAAAGATTAAACACGTTTAACAAAACAGCATGACCCACACTGGTAAATCTGCCATATTTTTAGTCTGTATAAGCTTATGCTGTCTTACTTTGAGACAGCGTTAGTCAATAAGCCTTAAAATAAAAAGCAAAACAAAAAAACAATCTCAGTTGGATTTATACAAACATTAGAAAGTTATTTCCACATTAAGTGAAATGTCAGATTTGAAAGATGTGGCTACATCTATAGGCCAAAACTGTCTGCTTTCTTTAAGGGGTTTTCTCACTACAAATATTAGCTTCCAACAAAGAGGGACAGTCTAATGAAGACTTTTTCTAAATACATTGGTCAATAGATTTTACTTTATTCATAAGAGCGTTTTTATGTGCACACAGGTTTCTATGGTTACCTGCATACCTTACGGACGTCTGTTATCTGATTAGCTGAGAGCAGAGAGTGAGTCACTCCAGGAACGACTGAGATCGAAGCAAACTAATTATATTGAAAAAGATTAGCTTCACTAAACAAAAGGTACATTTCCTGAGAGGACCTAAAAGCATGGCTTATCTGTAATCTTCTTGGATATAACAATCTCCTGTCAGAGTAACGGCTCGGCTCGCTAGACGTTGAATATGCGAATCACTGCTGTAGAACCACCCACAGCCTTTTAGACAGTGGAAGTGCGAAACTGCTTAAACTCAGTGAAACTGCATGATGAGAAAACTCCTTCAGGGTGTTAAAGGGGTTGTCGCACCATGTTGTTTCACAGAGCGTAAAGCAGCTTCAGATTCATGCTGTCTGTTCCAGGTCAGGCTATGTGTTGTTTTATAGCAGTGATAAGCAGATCATCGCTGTATTCACAACTCTTCTAACTGCATTGACATGAGAAAAGAGCTCTGAAGCTCTCTGCTCTAAAGTGAACAAAAGTAATTACTCTCCTTTGTTTATTAGAAATAACGCACTCTGTTCTCAAGCTGCCGGCAGTACTGTGTTATCTGTGCTATCAGATAAGACAAAGGTTATGTTCACACGGTGTAATTGCGGCGCGTACAGTATGGCCGCAATTACGCCGGGTGTTTTGGGAGTTACGCTGATCAGCGCGTACTCCTGCGGCGCGGGGTGGGGGAGGCAGCCCGCTGGCCTCATTGACATGCATTACTCGCGGCGCATGTTCGCCGCAAGTAATTGACATGTCACTTATCTCCCCGCGCGTACAATACGATTGTATTGCACGAGCAGGGAGAGGAGGCGTAATTCATAGTTCTCTATGAGAACTATGGATTACCATAATTTCGTCTCGCTTCTCGCTCGGATTACAGCACAAATACGACATGAAATGCGCACTAAAATTTGCTCATGTGAACAAACCCAAACAGCAGAAAGAGAAGGGGAGAACAGTTTGGGAACTAGAGAAACCAGTGTGTACTCAGAGCAGATAATATCTCTCTTATCTCCTCAACAAAGCAAAATAAACAAAGCAATATATTAGGAAAATGTCTTCATTTACCGTTCCCTACATATTGAAAGCTGATCTTCAAAATGAGACAACCCCTTTAAATAATGTGAGACAGCTACAGAGTACCTTCATGATCATTTGCACCAGACAAGGATAGATGTGTTCTATAAATAAAATGTGCTGTGGCTTTCATTATTTAATAATGTGAATAAATGTACACAGTATCTGTTAGGTCTAGGGTTAATTATACACAATTTATAAAATGCACATCCAATCTGAATCAAAGGCTAAAATTGTAAGTGCACCATAAAAGCATAAAAAAGTAAATTGCAAATGTGAATTGTTATGCATCATTGAAAAATGGTTTAAAATTGGTTGGAGATGTGTGTTATGTTGATAGTCACTTAAATATGCAACAGAATGCATTTTACACAGGAATATAACATATAATGGAGGTTTCTTTGAACAACTGAATTGCATAAAAGACTGGAGAGCTTATATTTTTGGACAAATATAGAAAATTATGAAGGAAAATTTGTTTTAGATTAAAGCTTGATAACGTGAACATTATGTTTTCCCATCTAGGACAAATGTAGTCACGCACATAAAACTCCTCCAGTCAAGGCTGTATTATGAGTTCATATGCACATTTAGTTATGCCCCCCTGCTGTTCAGTCAGCCTAACATGGTGCCAAGTGTGAAAGCGGAGGTAAAGGACACATTAATACATGGGGTTTTAATATGATCACATCCTCTTTTCATCATGCGGTTGACACGCCGACATGCTTACATGCAGTAAATAGTGGCTGCAGTTGCTCCTCTAATATTGCACATTCATTTTGTGTCCAAGTAAACAAGACCCGTTAGAGGGCCTTGACAATGAAAGGTGAGTACACTATTAGAATACAGAATCAGTTACTTCTTTTACTTTCCTAAACAAATATTTATATTGTCATTGATACTTTCAATTCAATATTCTTTTTTTTTTTTTTCAGAAACAGTAGTTTGTTGGATTTTCTATACACATGGCTACTACAAAAAATTATTTTGGGTGAGTGATGGTGTAGGACTAAGGCCTCGTTCACACGGCTTATTTGGACGCTGATTTCAGCCGTACTGTGCGCCGTATTTGCGCTGCAGTACGGCTGAAATCCATCTCAGTCATTACGGTAATCCACAGTTCTCATAGAGAACTATGGATTCTGTCTCCTCTCCCTACTCGGCGAATCCACCGCGGGGGGAAAAAGTGAAATGTGAATTATTTACGGCATGTACGTGCCGTGAATAATGAAGGTCTATGGGGCCGGCGAGTTGCCGGCCCCCGCCCCCGCTCCTCGGCAGCCGGCATAATTGCGGGGCGAAATCCGTCCCCGCAATTACGTCGGCAATAAGCCGTGTGAACATTGCCTAAGAGTGCCACTATGTGGGTGGGTAAAGCATTAATGTTTGGCACATAAATCAGGTGAATTTACAAATAATAGGAAGAAATGTAAACAGAGCCTAGGTTGCATACACCTACCTATTCCGGAAAATGCATACCTTAAACCAGGGGTTCCCAAACTCCAGTCGTCACGCCCCACCAACAGGTCATGTTTTCAGGGTATCCCACAGAATGCACTGACAATAAATCACCTGTGCAGCATAAATAAATAACTTGTGCATTGCTAAGGAAAACTAGAAAACATGACCTGTTGGTGGGGTGTGAGGACTGGAGTTTGGGAACCTCTGCCTTAACCTCTCATCAACCAAAACCATTTTAGCCTTAGAGGGGTTGTCTCACTACAAAGATTATCTTTCAAAATGTAGGGAACACTAACTGAAGACGTTTTCCAAATATATTGCGTTGTTCATCATTTTTTTGTTAAGGAGCTACAAATGATTTTATCACCTTTTGTGCTCTTTCTGGTTCCCCAAGTGACCAACATGTGTACTTCTTTTCCACTGCTGTTTGTTCTATCTGATAGCAGGGAGTGATGTCATCACACAGGTCTTGGCCAGCAGTGTGAGAGCTTGTGTGTTATCTGATCTTTCAGACAAAAGACTAATTAATCTACTGTTTACATTAGCTCAGCAGCTTCTCTGGACCTCAGAGAAGGTAATTTATTTAATCTAGACTGATAAACAGAGAAGTCTGAATGCGCAGAGCTCATATGCTAATTACATAGAGCTTGACCAGGAAGTGACAGAGCCAAGCAGCATTATTTCATTCATGCATTCTATGACACTTTGAGATGAGACAACCCCTTTAAAGACTAAAAGATTTTTTTTTCATTTTTATTTACTCATATTCTCTCAGCTGTAATGTTATTTTGTGTTTAATGCAGCTGTATGATGCCCTTATTTTTTGGGGATAACTTATATAACATATATAATATATACATATAACAGGTAAATGTGTGATGGCATTTAAATTATAAAAAAATTTTTTATTATGATGGACTGCATCAAAAAGTATTCCACTATTTCTTCAGCTGTTTACCTTTAATAGACAGCATACATTTCTTGTGCAGGTCATTAGGAATGTGGAAACTCCTGGCAAGTATATATTGTAAAGGGGTTAACCACACTTAAAACAAATGTAAAAAAAAAAAAAATCAAATCTCAGCAGATGTAAAAACAAACAAAACAAAGAGTAATCTAGCACAAGGGCTCTTGCTGTTGATTCATTCTTTGTTTATTAGATACCGTAAAGACAGCTGTGGCCAATCGGTGGCCTCAGTGATCAAGTGCCGTACTGTTGGTACATACCTGAGCAATGAGAGCCATGATGCCAACAGTATAATACGTGACCACTGAAGCTGCTGCTTGGCTACTGTGGTCACACGCTACTAGTAAACAAAGAACAGAGCTACTGCTCTAAATTAATGGGCATGTTCTGGAAGTATTGCTGGAAGGGAGGGTGGTTTGTTTTTTTGGATTTATTTTTATAGCATTTGCTGGGCTTTTGATTTTTTTTTTTAACAGTTGGATAGCCCTTTTACGTTTTTTTGACGTTTACTAACTAAAATTGATTTATTTAAACAATATTACATTTTCTGTATTTTTTATCATTGTTTCTTGTTAATATGTTTTACTCTATTAGCCCCATTAAGAGACTGACTTTTATGCATGTTTTTCTCACCATCTGACATGAAATCAGAATAAACCTTACCTGTTTTAAGTCAATTAGGATTACAAAAAATTATTTATATTTGCCAAATGCCAGAATAATGAGAGAGAATTAAAAGTATTTTTATTACTTTCTGCAAAGTCAAAAGTTTACATACACTAGGATTACTATGCCAACAATTTAACAATATAACAATTTGGGACAGCCCATATGAGGATGCCATGTCTTTGGAAGCGTCTGATAGGTTTACTGGCAACATCTGAGCTAATTCGAGACACAGCTGTGAATGTTTTTTTAATGTACATGAGAAACACACTGCTTCTGTGTGTAAAATCATTGAAATGTCTAAAGAAATCAGCCACGATATCAGGAAGAGAGTTGCCCCTTTCATCTGTACAAACAATTATACGCAAGTACAAACAAGATGGGAAGGTCCAGTCATCATACTGCCCAGGAAGGAGACAGATTCTGCGTTTCAGAGATGAACGTGCTTTGATCCGACATGTGCATATCAGCCCAAGAACAAAAGCAAAAGACCTTGTGAAGATGTTGGCGGAAGCTGGTAAGATTGTCTCACAATTACATTGAAGCAAAAAGTGACATTTTCAAAGGCTTTTTCCATAGTTATCTGTTAGTGGGCTAATATCTGATACATTGCCCTCGAATAGGTGGGAAGCCAGCACAAAACATGATGAATTAGAGGATGACCAGGTAAACTGCCTTCTTCTATAATATAGTAACTGAGATACCACTGTCTGTTTCAGCATCACCTTTGTAACCTCATGCTCAGAAAATATTGACAGACATTTTGAAACAAAGACTGCAAAATGTCTTTATTCTTTATGTTCTAACCATGCAATAATTCCTCCTCTTAAATCACATACTACAGTTACATTAACATTACATCAACATTTCTCTGCTCCTGTACCTTAATAAGAAATAGTAATCTATCATTTTGGAAGATTCTGTTTAGAGCTCGTAAAACTATGCTTTCAAAAGTTTATACATTGACAACTGGCAACGTACTATTTTATGATTTAATTATTTTATTTAACAGTATTATTTTATGGAGTTTTCTGTACGAAACAGATACCTACAAGTTGCCCAAAGAGTTAAAGTACTGTGAGTATATTGTAGATGACACTGTTTAAAGGGAAAATCCTGTCAAAATGAAGGTTCGATATGTCAAGGAATACATACAAAAAGGGAGCATTTGTGAAATCTGTAGAAGTTGCTGAACGAATGTATTCATGGATAAATCTGTAATTGTCTACATTTTTGCTGACATTCATGTATTCTGTAACACTATATATAGCTCTCCCTACTTGTTACCAGTTCAGCAGCACATAATATGGAATACTCTATAGAATTTCTGTATTTTCAGTTACAAGGTTAACCACAAAAATATAAGAGAGATAAATATCAAAAAACAATTTACCTCCCGTTCGATAAACACAATTTTTCCAGCTGTTCTCGCCATAAAATATCGGCTTCTGTTTTGTTGAAGAAAATCAGTTTCACTTTTCTAAAAGCATGAAATAAGATTTTAAGTTTACAGAGATTAGCATTAGAAGGTAGAAAGCAGTGCAACACTGGTTACATATCCACAGGGGATTTGTGGCTAATGTTTTTGTTTTCATTCACTTTGCAAATTCTATTGACTAACACGGGGTCCACTTTTTTTTTTTTTTTTTTTTTTTTTAACTAGGCAGAATAGTGAAGCAAACTATGCCTATTTGTCTGCTCTGGACCACTGGAAGCTGACAGAGCAAAACAATGTGTTTTTCATAGATCCTTATGCAAATATGCAGTGAATCGTCAGGCATTAGGATAGACTCACACGATATACATTCGACCGTGCCGAAAAAGCGCATTCATTTACCCAATGAAAAACCGATGTGGGCTGGCCTGAGCCAGATTTCTGCCTCCTATACTTCTGTCAATTCCTTTCCTGCCACAGACCGTACGCGCTGAGAAATACTTGAGTAAAATCATTCTCGTCTTAATGATAACGATGCTTCTACAGTGCTCTCTATTAGAGCTACACACGTACATGGTGTAAAGCTTATTTTGGGGTGTATTTCGGCACAAAATACACCCCAAAGCAAGCATAAAAAACTCTGGGTGAACGTTAGATTTGTGTCTTGCTGTGCTTTAAGATGAATTTCATCCTTGCTACATTGAAAGGAATTAAATCTATAGTGCATATCCATGACAAACTGACAGACATACTGCAGATGTAAAAATCTGCATTGTGTTCACTTTTCTATACAGAAAATGCACACAACATGTGGATAAGATGTATAAGATTTGTAAAATCGTATCAACTAGCCTGCCCATGTATTTCAGCTACACACATGTACAGGTTAAATTCACTGTTACCGTTTTGTGAGGTTTGGATCTAAACCATGTTAAATAAAAGCTCTTAGAATTGAAGATAGAACATATAAGACACAAACATATACTGTAAAACATGCACATAACACATTTTTTATTTAATGCATCTGATATTGGAACTAATGGGGTTCACAGTATGAAGTGCAATTTCTACCCAATAACAGTTACATAGTATTATCATTTTTCCATAGTAGTCTTGCATTGGTTTTCTAAGATGACAAATACAGTGAAGTTGTGGATCCTTTAGTCTTTTCCTTTACACATAAGGTAGAAGGTAAAGCCATAATAATTTTCATTCATAACAATTTCCAAGAGATTTATGTTTGCTCTACCACTGAAAAATAACAGACTGCCGTGAATAGCACCTGGTATTCTGCTGACTTAATAATGATGTGGAATTACCATGTTACTACCATGTCAAATCGCTGAAAAATAATATCAAAGAATTCAGTTGTATATTCCTTAGCGCAAACTATTAATTTACTAAGTTTAATCCATCTTTTAAAGGGGTTGTCTCATCACGCTGTCTCACTGAGCCAAAAGCAGTTTTAGATCATGTATCCTGTCTCTTCAAGGTCAGGCTGTAGGGGGTTCTATAGCAGTGATTAGCATCAGCTCAGCATACACAGCTCTTCTAATAATACTGATATGAGAGCAGGAGATGTTATCTATAAGTGCAGAGAGTTACAGAGCTCAAAGTAAACACACAAAGGAGTCTATTTGTTTGAGATAACAAATGTTCTCAAGCTACCGGCAGTCCAACCATGGTGACGTCATCCCTGCTATCAGATAAAACAAAGCAGAGGAAGAAGGGGAGAGCAGGTTGGTAACCTAGAGAAACCTGTGTGCACTCAGAGCTGAGAATATTTATCTCATCTCCTCAACAAAGCCAAAAAATAGTGCAATATATTTGGAAAAACTCTTCAATTACCTGTCCCTACATGTTGAAATCTAATCTTTGTAGTGAGACAACCCCTATAAGGAGGACCTGTGGCTGTTTCAAACAGGTCTGTTTTAGTAAATACTTGTGTTTCTATATGTCTTTTACCATTTGTTATATGGGAAAAAAAATGAAACTTAATAATTGGTATTGCTGCTTTAGTAAAAGCTCGATCTATTTTAATTTTACCATATTTTTTCCAAATAATACATTCTGTAAAAAAAAGGCCAGAATTAAATTTTTTTGATCACCTCGCCTCCCAACAATAATTGAAGAGTGAACAAAATGTTGTATATGGCTCAAAATGGAACTAATCGAAACTACAAATCAGCCCACACACATACAAAAAAAAGCCCTAACTCAGTATGTCAATAGAGAAATTAAAAATGACTGATCTCAGAAAGTGGCAATACAATGCAAATTAAAACAAAAAAGTTATGTTTTTTAAGTAGTAAAACATAACAAAAACTTTGACAGAATCATACTGACCCACAGGATACAGTTAACTTGTCATTTACAGCACATGGTGAAATCTGTATAATTGAAATCCTAAAAATAATGGAACAATGAAATTTTTTTTCCAATTTATATAGTACATTAGGAGCTTTCCACTCGATGTACTGTTATATCACGAATGGTTGGTGATTTCCACAAACTGGCAGGTATAGGAGCTGTACCAGCACCAACTGCAGCAGGAGGTAATTGTAATATACAGCCAGGACCCTGTGCAGCATCGTGCAAAACCCTATAGTGACCAAAGCATATCTGTACCCCTTCAGAACCCTTGGGAGTGTTGACAGACACTGTGGCAGCCAGCGGCCAAACTATGGTCTCTGAGTACAGAAGCCTATTAAAGCTATTACTTCAACGCAGTAATGATGGCATAGTCTTGTCCCTTATTATGACAAAAAAAAAAGTTTGAGAATATACCAAAAATGGTACCAAATAAAAACTACAGCTTGTCGTGCAAAAAAAAAAAAAAAAAAAGGAAAGTTCCAGTTCCATCTAGAGGAAAAAAAAACCTGTAGCCTTTAGAATATGGTGACACATAAAACAAATGATTATTATTTATTTAAGTAATTTTATTGTGCATTAGTGCAATATCAAAAACTATATAAATTTGACACTACCATGATCATAATGATTAGCAGAATAAAGTGACATATCATTTAGAATACAAGAGGAACACTGTAATTAAAAATCCAAAAGACAAAACCCCCAAAATTGCAGAACTGCTATTTTTCTATTCCCTCCCCCCAAGAAATTAATAAAAGGTTTACTTCAAGTGCCTAAAATGGTACTAAGAAAAACTTAAAGGGGTTTTCTCACTACAAAGATTAGCTTTCAACATTAAGGGACAATTAAATTAAGACTTTCTAAATACATTGGTCAATACATTTTACTTTAGTCATGAGATGAGATACATTTTATGTGTTCTGAGTGCACACAGGTTTCTATGGTTCCCTGGTTCTCTGACCATAACTCTGTTATTTGATTAGAGCTTAGAGTAGGAAGTGACATCAATTGCAAGCTTTCCTATGGCTGGTTGTAAAAATAGATAAATAACATAAATAAAATAAGGGGGCCTAAAGTTTTTTTTTTTTATTATTATTATTATTATTATTATTATTATTATTATTATTATTTTTTACTTAAGGTCTAAAAACTGAAATGGTTACCACCCTTTTTTCATAATCAGCTAAATTAAAAATTGAAAGCTGCAGGCTAATATTATCAGCATGGGAAGTCCCATGCATAATGATTCCACCCCTCATCCCTCCAAAAAATACCAGGCCATGGCCTTTCAGGAGCAGATCATCACAGATGGTCCTCTTTTGATGGTTACTTGGTTCTTCCTAGTGGATGAGGTGCTGGGGTAATAATGAGAAAGCATTGGTGTTAGGCTTAGAGTGACAAAAAACACCACTGGCTGACACCCAGGCCCAATAATAGTACTGGAGGTATCTGACAGAAATCTCTCCTGTACAAACACTTGACTAAAATGGCAAAAAAGAAAAAAAAAACTACACTTTATTTAAATTAACAATTCACAAAAACATTACAAAATGAATCCAGTACGGGTCAGATGTGGTCCAACAGATTCAAAGTAGACCGAAATCAAAAAACTGTAAAAATACCAGCATTTGGCTGTCAGCTATCTAAAAGTTTTGGCCTGAGTCACCTATAGGGGGCATAAGCTCTAACCGTGCCTAGGTGAAGGTGACAAGGCATTATGGGAAAGGAGCTGGAAAGCTCACTGCGCCCTCTATAGGTTGTAACAAATCCTCAATTTACTTCTGATTCAATTAATACTAAGATCGCTGGGGCCTAGTGTATTGAAGGGTTTAACTACAGTTACTGACTTCAATACTCCTTCCTCTTTCTCATCCTTCTCTGTATGTGGACTGTGCTGGCACACAGATAGTACATTATCTGCCTCTGGAATAATGTAGTGTCTGTGTAACTAATCAGAGTGTAAGAAAACATAAGAAAAGCAGAATACTTGTTCTAAACCCATTTTGGCCAGAGGACCTTATCCCACTTGCCCCTTTTGTCCTCCCATACACCTGCATAGGCTATATGTCCACTACCTGAGACAATGCTGTTAGCTATTTCACTATAAAATGAGGAGGTTGAAATACAGCAAGTGACCAGTGCTTACAAGTATGTATGTATGTATGTATGTATGTATTTATGAATATATATATATATATATATACACATATTATATATATATATATATATATTATTAAAATTATATATAATATAATATATATATATATATCTATATATATATATATCATACATGCCAACTTTTGAAAGTAAAAAAGCAGGAGACTTGAAAGCGGCGGCTCTGGAAGAAAGCTAAATTAGGGTTTTGGCCTCACCTAGCTTCCCTGGACTGTTGGATGGTCTATTCAGCATCCAGGAGAGCTGGGAGATACCGCCAAACTGTGCCCCAATAGGTAGGTATCTCGGTGGCCTAGTTAAACCCTGTAGCCAGATAGTTGGCCTCCTGTAGCCAGGTTAATGCCCCCTTCTAGCCCGGTAGCTGTCCCCAATAGCCAGGTAGTGCCCTTACACCCAGGTAGTGCCCCTTACAGTCAGGTAGTCCCTCCAATAGCCAGGTAGTGTCCCCAATAGCCAGGTAGTGTCCCCAATAGCCGGGTTTGTGCCCCCAATACCCCAGGTAGTCCCCCAAATACCCACTTAGATGTCCTTACAGCCAGGTAGTTTCCCCCAATAGCTAGGCAGATGCCCCCTTTATCCAGGTAGATGACCCCAAGAGCCAGGGCAGATGCCTCCATAAAGCCAGGCAGAGCCACCTTTATCCAGGCAGAGGGCCCCATGAGCCAGGCAGATGCCCCCTTGATCCAGGTAGATGCCCCCATGCCAGGCAGATGCCCACATGAGCCAGGCAGATGTCCCCCATGAGCCAGGCAGTGCCCCTATAGCTATTAACAATAAAATAATAAAACCTACTTCACACTCCTCCCCTCACAAGCACTCAGTCACTGCACACACACCTCTCTCCTCACAGACAATCAGCCACCCCCCCTCCACACACACACCCCTCTCCTCACAGACAATCAGCCACCCCCTCCCCACACACACACCCCTCTCACCACACACACAGCCATCCCTGCACTCACCTGTCCTGCTGGCAACCTAGTTCTTCTAACTCGGGGAAAGGGGGCAGAGCTTCGCGGGTCCCGCTAAGACCCGCCCCCTATCCCCGCAATGCTCTCACAAAGCTAGGAGAACATTGCCGGCGGCGGCGCAGGAAAAGAGGCTGAAGGGCAGCGTCTAGAGAGTAAAGAGACGCTGCCCGATGCCTCTGTGCACACATACCCTCCAGCTTCTGTAAAGAGGCGGGAGGTTAAACCACTGAAGCGGGGGGGCGGGACACGGCCCTCATTAGCGGGAGTGACCCGCCAAAAACGGGAGGGTTGGCAACTATGATATATATATAGCAACCAAGCCAGTGGCACCCAGGTTCACATTGTGTTTTTCAGAAATGTTTTTTTGTGCAGAACTATACGTTGTATTTGGCATATATTGCTTTTAATTTATAGAGGGAGGAATGGATGCCTCCATTTTGGTCTCACAGACTGTGACGAAAACAGCCTAGTCCGCCGGCCCACTTGAGGAACGACGGCCTGAATTGGGGTGTATCTCGACGTTGCGCTGCCCTCTAGGGGGAGCTCAAGGTCAGCCAGATACTGTTCCACTGTTAACCCTTGCCCACACCGGCAAGGGAACAAACAATGCTGCCACCAGTTCTCTCGTTTAGTTTTTAAGACGGTCCGTTTACGACTTATAGCAGGGTCAGGAACCAACCCTTGGTAGCTATATACTACTATGACCGGGATTAGGCGTGTGAGGCTGTTGATCAAGACAGACTAAATCGGAATTTAAAGTTTATAGATTTAATTACCTTGGAGGGCACACTAGATAGGTAATATGTACAAGATGGATAATTTACAGGTAAGAGAGGGAAAAGGGGGGGGGGGGGGGGGGGGGG